>VZTT01008583.1:73377-130165 GCA_013400855.1 Buphagus erythrorhynchus | reverse complement strand
ATTAGTTATAATCTACAAGCCTTAAAATTGTATTTCATACTGCATATGGCACTTCTGTGAGGGAGCACGCATTGAGCATGTTAGGAATCAGCCCAATGGCAACAATAGGGGCTTTTGTACCAGGGAATGGCATGTTGCCTGGGAATGGGCCAGAACAACAAACTGATATGACAGGCTTTGCCTGATGTGGAAGTATTAAATCTCAGCTGATAGTGGAACTATCACCTTTCTCTGAAAAGCACTATGATCTGAGCTATGCTGTCCCTTAACATAAAATGTAAATGACCCATGGACACAAGGGGAGGCTGGTCTAAGTCCTATTCAGCCTGGAGGCTGCAAAGGTCATTTCCTAGACAGCTCCCAAAATTAAGCATAACAATATGCAACTCTCCCAGTCCCAGACAAGTGAGTCTCTGGAGCAGTGAAGCACAGAGAATTAGATTCAGGAGCACAGGTCCTCTCTCAAAGCCTTTGTTTGCACATCGGTACACTCAAGTCAACTCCCTCATTAAAGCCAGGACTACCTTACCTTAGGGCTTATCTTATACCAATGCACACTTTGCAGAAAGGTAAGGGCTGGTAGATTTAGCTAAAGCAGCAAAAGCCAGTAGAATAGAAAGTCCTCAAGGATAACTGAGCCAGTGTCACTTGGGTACCTCTCTTCTCCCTCTGCTTAGCTATTTGGATTAGTTCAGGCTCTGGAAACATCCTAAGGCTCACTCATTGACTGTGAGGCAGCTCAGCAACAGGGGGTGTCAGTGTCTATCCCAGCCTGAAAATGACTTTTCCGCTGCAAGCAAGGTGGGGGAATGCATTTGGCACTACACTGGACATGTTGCAATCTATGACTTCACTAGGTTAGGGAGAAGCATTTTTTAGGCATTTGTAAAGCATCTCTAAAACCAGCACTGCAGTTCTGGTCAGGCCATAGCAAAGTGTTCAGGGTCACCTATCTAATATTGCCAATCTACTGAGCTCTGTAGGAGTACCATCACCTCAGGGTCCCTCTGCCATCTGTGGAGATGGAAGGGCATTTCAGAAGGGCATTGCAGGCAGCCTGGGGTTCAAGTTGGCCTCTTGTCCCTCCACAGATTCCAGGGTCTGCCCAGGACACATACATTCCTAACACAGATATTGTCTTTAAATATAGAAGTGAGCATGTTACTTCCGCCAGTGCTTTTTAAACCTTTGACAGATATGAATTCATCTAAAGATAAGAAACATCATCTTTTTCATGTCTGAGTAAGAGCTTCACAAATCTGAGCCATGACAGTTTTAAATCCCACCCAGGTATTCCTAAGGAGTTAGATCTAGGACTGAGCTAGGACTTAGCATGGGACAAGCCACCATGACCCTGCTCCTCAGAGCTGCATGTGCTGAACTAGGGTGAGAGTTGAGCTCATAGAGGAGGAGAAGCAATTACCAAACAACTCTGCCACAAGGCCTGGATGAAGCTTCAGAATTATATCAGATCCCTGACTTCATCAGAAGTGCACAGTGAAAAGGAGATGGAAGCAGTTTGGGATTTTAAAAGAAAAAGGGGTGGGGGGGGGAAGAATACCAGCAACACTGTCAAAATGCGCATTCAATGTTCATCTATCTCCTAACTCCTTGTCTTAATCCTTTTTCAGGAGAAAGGTCATCTGAGCTAATTAGTCCAAAGGTTTATGAAGGAAATAAGTAAAGCAGACAGCAGAAAGAGACTACTCCTTAAATCTGTAGAGATAACAAGGGAAGTTTCCCTCAGCATTAGACCATAAATTTCCCAGAACCAGCCTTTCTCCATTTTATTGCTGAGACCAGCAAGTTTCTTAGAGTTCTTGGTTACAATGTTGAAAAGCGTAATTAGAACATAGACTGCCTTTAATTAGCATTTCTTTTCTATGCAAAGAAAGGTGCTCACCTATCAGGTTGTCATGATAAATAATTGTCCTTTTCCCCTTGGTCCAGGTGTGCTCCACCTGACCCCTGTGGCAGAGAAAGGAGAAGGTAGAGGAAGTGTGGGAAGTCTGTACAACTCAGAGACTTTCATCCAGTCCTTTCCCAGGACTGAAAACTGGAACAGCAGAGGTGAGAACTAAGAGGTAAAAGAAGAATGTGAGGAGACAGGGAAATCTGACCCATTTGTTTGCAAAAAGAAAAGTGTAGGTTTCATCAGCAATGAGCAAACTCACTATCCATTTTAGGCAAAGGACAGGAACATCTAATTTTCCCTCAAATCTCTCTCTCTCTCCCTCTCCCTGTGAAGATGAAGGAGGATTCCTCGCTGAGATTTCCACCTTTTTTCACTTCCATATATGCCTAAGACGTGCAGCCCATGAATTACAACTTAGACAGGCTAACTCAGTGCCCTAACTAGTGGGTCGTCAAGAGCACAAAGAGCTGATTTGGGCAGTCAGGCTCTGGTTCCTTGCACAGAGAAGCAGAGCCCATCACTGAGATCATCAGAAGCAAGTGCCAAATGTATCAGTTATGGGAAATTTTCTCTACTGGCTAAATAAAGCAGCAATGACAAGTTATCCCAGAGCATCCCCTCATATCCACCACTGTCAGCCAACAAAGCAGAAGGGGCAGTGGGAGTTGTTTCAGAGGAGGTCATCTCCTAGAAAATGGCCAGCCTGGACAGTACAGACAAGCAATGAGGTTTATAGCCATAACAGAGGGGAGAAGATTTGTGCCTGCAATACCAGAGCTCTTCTTCCAGTTTGTTTTGTACATTAATAACCCCACTTATACAGTAAGAATTTTGTGGCTTCAGAGATTCACTGTCCTTGTATTACATCACATCAGGTACAACATTTACAGGCTTAAAAAAAAATCAGCCTAAAAGCAGCACTGGTCTTTTTGGAAGCTCTTACCAATAAGGGAGTCTCACAAAGACTCTTAGGAAGGGGGATTTGCAGGGGATTAGGATTAAGCCAGTTTCAGTTACTGAAAAGTGAACTTCTGCCCAGGGAATTAGGGCTGGGATAACTAATTATTTGGCTTTCTTTTGCTTGTATCTTTCACTACCAAACATTAGAGCATGCTAGGGAGACAAAGAAAGGAAGCCAGACCTTCTGCAGTCAACAGGGCCACACGCTGCCTGAATGGGCATGATGTGATGGGAAAAAGAAACCCTCAGAGAATGTCCCCATGTAGCCCTCTAGGCAAGAATCCCAAGGGGCAGGGTCACTCCCAGGGCAAGAACACTTTGAGGCTGAGGGAGAATTGAAGATCAGCTTCCATCACTTCTCTCTGAAGATGTGCAAGGGTCCCTTGAACACAGTCTTTACAAAGACCATGAGAGCACAAGGGACACCATCCGAGGTTCCACACCACATCACACAAACTGCTGCTATGCTAAGCAGCGAAGAAATGTGAGGCTGCAACCTCAATAAAGCATAAATGTGCCAAGAATGGGCCACTGTCTAATGGATAAAGGGATGAACTGGGTTTTTGTGGCTCTGGCTGTGTTACTGAACTACTTTGTGGTGTTCTGGAAGTCTTCCTTCATTTCTTGTAACTTCCCATTCTGTCCTCTCCCATTATGCCCCAGATTTTGTCCCTGAAAGTCTCACCAGGTGCTCCTACAGCACCTGTTTTGCCCCCAGTATTAGAGTACCAATAACTCAGCACCAAAAACTCAGCACCAAAATTAATAATTTTTGAATCCACTCTCTGCTACAGTTGCCTTACAGTCTGCAGCACAAAGAACACACACTCACATGAAGACTAACACTTAGATTCTTAGAATCTTAGAATCTTAAAACACTTAGAAAACTGTTAGGCAGGTTTTGGAGAATACATGAGCTAGGGGAGTCACATAGAGAAATTCAGTCTCTCACAGTGCATCCACTCTTTGCAGGAGGGTTATATCAGGCATTGCCTTCTGTGCAAAGGTGTTATGGTAATGGAAAAAATAAAATTGAAGTTCAATTCCCAAGTTCAACAAAAAAAAAGTCTCCTGGTTTCAATAAACTTCCCCTGCTTTTCTGTGCAGGGGAAGTTTAACAGCTGCCCACTGCTTGTCTTTGATTTTCTCACTTGCAAGACTTTATTTCAAAATCCCAAAAATGGTCTCTTCTGCTGTAGGTACAGTGAAAAGAGCCCATTTAGTTGAAATTAACCAAAGAGAAATTAATTTCACTCATGTAAAACAGCTTACCATGACAAAGTGAAAGCTTAAGCCAGAGAGGTTTCTAACCTCATAAATCACAAGCCTCTAACAAGGGAAGAATCAAGAGACTTTTATAATCCAGCTCTTTGCAAGAACAGCCACTGGAGTACTCAGGCTCCCTGAGTCACACTGGGAGAACAAAACCACAGCAGAGCAGTTTGAGGAGCTAAAACTTAAGAGAATTATTCACTTCCAGAGCCTTATAAATACTGATTGCTGGAGTAGTCAGAGCTTGATCAAGTTTTAAGTTCAAGAACTGGCATCATTCTTGACATTGGATACTATTTCAGCCAGAACCTAGTTATATTAGGTCATTTGGGTCTAAATCCAGGCAAATATTTTATGTATTTGACTTTCAACTCAGGCAATATAAACTGCTTTTGAAAAAGTGAGCACGCACTCATTCATGTCTCAGTAGAATTGTCTCAGGGCCTTGGTCTATGCAGATCTGAGGCATTAAATCACCATCTCTGCCATGCTGAGCAAGGTGAACTCTTCTGCTTCTGCCTCCCAAAGAGGGGTCTGTGCAGATGTACCTGTTACCTGAGTCAGTCTAAGAAAGGCCATGCAAGACACCAGCACTTTAATTCCACAAGAGTCTAACTCCCCACACCACACAAAGGTCTAACCTTCTAATCATCTCCTTCATGCTAATACTATTCATAATTTTACAACAACAACAACAAAGATTAGGATCTCAGCTCCAGAAGCTGCTCTTTGGCAATTTTCCATAGCCAAATATAACTGCACTGCAGCATCCTCTTCCTTGCAGATATTACTCTAACATCATCTGAGTGATGGCACTCAGTCTCACCCATGCCAGGATACCTCTGGTGTTCCATCTTCCCTCTCTGCTTCCCAGAGAGAGGAGTTCAAGCCTGCTTGGGGAGACTGTGGAACTGTGTCAAGAATGAGGAAGAAGGGAGAAAGTAGGATTTTATCAGACAAATCCACAAATCATCCCTGGCACCTGCTCCCGTGATTAGACTTAGAGCAAGCATGAAGCTGTTCCAGTCTTCTGCTAATTAGAAGTGTATCCAAAGTGGGACATGAAATAGGGAAAATGCCAGACAGCTAATATGCTGATCATTCATTTCCATGTATGAAGAGGAAAGCCAGCACAGCTGTCTTGCTTATTATACCACACAGGTAAATCCTCCTGACTGAATATCAGCAGGCCCTCCCCACATTGACCTCCTCCAGCATTTGTTCCCAACTCCAGGCTCTGTATTTTGTCTAGCAGAGAGCAGGTGAGACTGGCTGTGTGGTCTCATAAAGAAAAGTGATCTTTAGCCCAAACTTGCCTGCTTGATCCTTCTGCTTAACAAAGAGAAATAATTCAGCTTTCAGCCTGATTTACATGGGTGCTTAGAGGCGTCTTGGTTCAGAAAGCAGCAGCTCAAGTGCCCCTGGCAAGCAGGGCAAGAGATGTGCTGCCCTAACTGCCCCAAAGCAGAGGATCTGGGGAAGGCACTCACATGCAGCCTTCAGCTGCTCTCTTGTTCCACCACAGCCTTCCAAGTGGGCACCACAGCAGCTGAGTGGAGGGCACATGGAAAATGAGGGGATATTTTAAATTTAGATGTGCCCACCTGCATAGCTGTGGGCTAAAGGAATTAGAACCCATAAAAACAAAACAAAACAAAACAAAAATAAAACAACAACAACAAAATAAAACAAAGCTATTTCTGTGGGTAAGGATACAAAGAAAAATGCAATATTTCTTGTTTTCACTATTGTTTCATTTTGATGGGGATGTTTTCTGACTCCCAAAACAAGGTGCCAGGGCAGCTACAACCTTAGGACAGCTGACACAGAAGTCCCTGGGCTGTCCTATACAGGATAGGTTCTTGTCCATGAATTCTCCATCTCAGGCAACTGCCATAACTACTGGAGTCTTATCACAGAGTCATTTACACTGGAAGAGACCTCCAAGACCATCAAGTCCAACCTTTGACAATTACCACCTTGTCAAATAGACTATAGCTCTAAGTGCCATGTCCAGGTCATCCCTTGAACATGGTGAAGATCAGGTAATATCTCATACACCAAAGGGATAATTCACAGGATAGAAGAGCTTCAAATGGGGGATTTAAAAAGAAAATTACTCTATAAATTGGGCCTTCAGGCACTTGTATATGGCCCTTCCAGCTTCAAGGCAAGCATCCAAAAAGAATGTTCATTCTAGAAAAAGCATAAAGAGTTAGCATCTCTGATTCTGAAAAAGTTAAAGGATCTTCAAAGCCAAAAGCCTCAAAACATTTAATGACATAAAGATTTATTCTCTGTCCCTCCCTATCCAAGAGGTCTCAACATCCCAAATCCCCATGCTGCCCTTGAAATACCAGCCTTAACTTACATGAGCCACTGTTTTCCATATGTCAAATTAAGTCAAGATAATTAACTGATGAACAGCGAATAAATACTTGTTTAGATTAATACTGTTCTCTTTCTCATACAGAGAGGCCAAGTTAGGCCAACATGAATGATGCCATCTATCAGTAACAAGTTGTTCCACATTTACTGAAGACTTGATCATGGGTGACTAAGTGGCTTGTTTGAAACTGGGACGTGTTGATTTGTAAGTGGAGAAAAGATCAGAGACCTCCATTAGTATTCCCCCTGCCTGGCTGCACTGATTCCCAACCATAAGGGAAGGGGGATTTTCTCTGTGTTTTTTCACCTCCCTGTCACAACAAGAGTTTTAACTAGACTTCAAGTAATGTTTGGATGCAAAACAGATGTCACTTCCTCCTCACATCCCCCTGAAGGAATTTGGTGCTGTTTTCATGTGTGCTGTCTCCCGGGATCCTGGGGGTATCCAATTTCCCATTCAAACACAGGCAATAGAAAAAGCTGAAAGGCAGATTCTTGTGGATTTCTCTTCTGTCCCATGCCTGAACCTGTAACATGAATGAGGCTTTTGGTAGCTTTGTCCTTCCTTTTTAATAACTACTTCATTTACCTCTTACAAAAGCCAGTCTTTCCTCATTGCAACCTCCTAATAAGATTCCTCCCACATCACTGAAGCCCAGTTGTGCCCAGAAACTGGGTTATTCAGGAAACAAAATGTTTGTATTACACAACTGCTGGCATTCAATGCCACTGCACCCCACCCCAGACAGCTCAGCTCTTCAGCTGGTAGAGATCCTGTTCCACACTTCCAGAGTGGCAGGACAGCCTGAACAGCCACATCCTTTCCCTACCTGAACAGTTTACATCTTTGGGAAAGAGAAATCTCTGAGGTGAGAAACTAGAATTCTGCTGAGCCAATAGGCCATTCCACCTCATCCAATTACTACATGCCCTTGTCAAAAGCTCTTCTCCAGCTCTTTTGTAGCTCCTTTAGGCACTGAAAGCTGCTACAAGGTCTTCTGTGAGCCTTCTCTCCCTCAGGCTGAACAGATCCAACTCCCTCAGCCTGTGTCCACAGCAGAGCTGCTCCCTCTGCTCACCTCATGGCCTCCTCTGGACTCATTCCAGCAGGTCCACATCCTTCCTGTGCTGGGGGCCCCAGAGCTGGATGCAGCACTGCTCATGGGGTGCCACAAGAGCAGAGCAGAGGGGGAGAAACCTCTCCCTTGACCTGCTGCCCACTCTGCTTCTGATGCAGCCAAGGACACATTTGACTTTCTGGGCTGTGAGTGCACTTTGGCAAGTCATATTTGAGCTTTTTATCCACCAGCACTCAAAATCCTTGTTCCCAAGGCTCTCAATTCATTCACTGCTCAGCTTGTATTTGTGCTTGGGATCACCCTGATCCACGTGCAGAACCTTGCATTTGGCCTTGTTGAACTTCTCATGGTTCACATGTGCTCACCTCTCCAGCCTGTCCAGGCCCCTCAGGATGGCATTCCTTCCCTCCAGCTGTCACCTGCACCACACAGCTCAGTGTCACCAGCAGACCTGCTCAGGGTGCCTCAGTCCCACTATCTGAGTCACTGACAAAATGTTAAAAAGTGGCAATCCCAATACCAACCACTGAGGAATCACACTCCTCACTGGTCTCCACATGGATATTCAGCAATTTTCCACATCTCTTTGAGTGTGACCATCCAGACTATTTTTTATCCATTCAGTGGTCTATCTATCAAATCCATGCCCTTCCAGTTTAGACACAAGGATGCTGTGTGGGACAGTGTCAAATGCTGTGCACAAGTCCAGGTAGATTGCATCAGTTGTGCTTCCCTTGTCCACCTCTGCTGTAACCCCATCACAGAGGGTCATCAAATTTGTCATATATAATTTGCCGGTAGTGAAGCCTCATCTTTTGAAAAATGGTGAATTCTCCCTAATCTCCCAGGCTCCCTCTCAAGCCACAGAAGCACTTTAGCTGTTATGAGCAGTAGCTGAAAACCTGCACTTTATTTTTTTAATGAGTGTTTCTTACTTTTATTTTCTTAAGGAAAGTTGCCTCCTTTTCCACATCCAGATGCATTAAAGAAAGAAAATTGAGAGATTCATTACCCCTATAAGTGCAGGGTCTAATGCAGCCTTACCATCTGATTCAGAACTGACAATAGAAGCAAAGAGGACGAGAAGAGACACAGAGAGATGAAATGACTTCGGGAGTTCCCATTGCAATTCAGTGAAAGTACCAGGGAACAGAAGCCCAGCCCTCTGCCCTTCTGATACTGCTGTACTTATCTAACCATTAGACCATGAAATCTCCATTTTTTCATGGCTGAGAAGAGTTTGAGGGCTCTAAGAAGTAATTATAGGAATAATCCATTTGAGTATCCTAATTACAAACTTTGATTTGGGCTTCTTACTGCAACAGTATAGCTGTTTCTGACACTGTGTTACACACAGACAGTCATAATAACAAGCTCATTTCACCCCACTTCCACCAGCTTTGATGTGCTCTTACACTAAAAAATGAGTCAAAAGGAGGAGAGCAGCATTTGGCTACTCAGCATTTTGGCTGCTTTGAATTTGGCTGCTCAGTGCAACACTGACAGCTTTGTAATAAACACAGCAAATGTCTTGGAATGACAGGCAGGACTTTGGGCTTGTTTCCTTGATCTGGGACTGTTTGATTTCCATTTATCACACTCACACAAAGCAAGGTGTGTAGACAATGCAGGGCAGGGAGAAGACTTCAAAGCAAATTCCTCTCCACAAGGGAATGTGGGGTCCCCTCAGAAAGGAGCTGTTCCACTTGTCAGGCCAATTAGTGGCAGCTCTGCTGCTTTGGTGGGAGAAGTGGGGGAGAGGGTCTTGTGGGGAGAGAAATGAAACCCCTTCATGATTCTTTGAATCACCCCTGAAATATCCTGGGAAAATCTGCATGCAGCAACATCTCCTATTTCCTCAGACAGTCAGCACATGTGAGGAGGCTGCCAAGAAACACTGGGTTCATAGAAAGCCCAGTTCATGACTCTACATTGACAAGCAGTGAGAGACCTCCTCTAGAATTTGCCATGGAAAATCAGGGAGAAAGGCAATGTACTTCAAGTGCCTTTCCAGACCCCCAAGCCTTTGACAGCTCTCCCCAATAATAAACAATGTGGATCAGTGAGTCACAAGGAGCCACACACTAGCACCTAAATTAGAAGTAGCAGCTGAGGGAGCTGGGGGGCTCAGCCTGGGAAAAAAAGGAGGCTCAGGAGGCTCCTTATTGCTCTGTACAACTACCTGGAAGGAGCTTGTAGTGTGGTAGGGGTTGGTCTGTCCCACCAGGTAACAAGTGACAGAATGAGAGGAAATGGCTTCAAGTTGTGCCAAGGGAGGTTTTCATTGGATATTCCATTTTTTTTTTCTCAGAAAAGGTTGTAAAGTATTGGAACAGGTTGCCCAGGGAAGTGCTGGAGTCACCATCCATCCCTGAAAGGGTTAAAAAAAAATGTGTGGATATGGCACTTGAGGACATGGCTTAGTGATGAACATGATGGTGCTGCTGGGCTGACAGTTGGACTTGATGATCTGAATGCTCTTTTCCAACCTCTAGCAATTGTATTATTCTAGAAGGGGCAAAGCAAACCAACTTCTTGCCAACCATTAAAACAGCTGAAATACAGCTGGTACTTGCAAACACTCCATGGAACTAAGAATGGCAGCTATGAGGACCACTGACTCTCTGGAAACACTGGTCCAAGCTTTTGGTCCAGAAAATAACTTGTGGCACCAAATTATTTCTTAAGCAGTCTGGCTCCATTAATATGTGACACTTAGGACATTTCCTCCCCAAGTTGCCCTTAGATCATGAGAGAAGGACCAGAGGAAGTGTTCCTCCTTCCAGAAAGGCCAAGAACATCTGAGCTGAAGGCTGTGTAAAGTTAGCCCAATCCCTGAGCTCCTGAAGAGAACATGTTCTCACGTGATTGTTAACATAGTATTATGTGTGCACACTCTTACACAAGGGCAGTCTTGATTCTTTATTTGAGGCCAAATTTGAGGCTGTCCACAGAATTTCACCCTCTGCAATGGCAGCACCAGTGGAGCTGGTGATGCCAGAGGCAGCCCCAAGAGCATTCTAAAATTTAGGTCGTGCTCAAGGCCTTGCTTATCTCTCAGCTTTTCACTTCTGCCCATCCATCCCATTCACCTTTGTTGTAATGCCATAACATTGATACTGCCTAGAGATCTTCCTGAAAGGGAGCTCTCACAGCCTGCTGCAAGAGCTGGAGACATCCACAGTGCTGTGATTGCAGCACACCCTCCACAAAAACACCTTCTGCAGCTGCCACACCATGCAGTCACCTGTGGGTATACATGGGCCCCACCAGAGACTCCATAATCTCCAGCTGACCCAGATGATTTCCAACTTTGGGCTTCACATATTTGCAATCTGACAAGAAAGGATGCCCTGGTCACCTATTTTTCTTGTACAGCCTCAAAAATAATTAGTGGTGGATGCCAATCTCTTGCCCTGAGACCACTGGCATGGCCTGGCCTTGGCCATGTGGTTAAACCCTGTAACCTTCAAAGCAGCACTCCAGGCCTTCGTGCCCATCCTTAACTCCAGAAACTGGACTCAAACTGTTCAGGAAAGTGCCAAGGAACCTGTCTGACAGCATGAGAGACTATCAAACCACCTTGGCACTATGGTCATGATCTATGATTTCATCTGTAAATCACAAGGGAAAAACAAGCCAGAGAGAGGATACAGCCAATACCAAAACTATGGCTTAGCAGAAACTTCTCAGGAACACTTCACTTGTTACTGTACTTCGTGCAGAGTCTAAAAGTGACTGGAAGATATCAATCTCTACGGCAAGATATCAAACCTATGGCAAATAATAAAATCCAGGGAAAATTATGGCTTATAAAGACAGAATTCAGCACTTCAAGATACCACCTGCACACCGAAGCATTCCCACATTGTCAGAAAATAACATTAAAGAACAGTGATATTGCACTCACAAAAGCAGGTTCCATTGTCTGAAGGTAAATCTTAATGTCTCTATTATTCATCTTCAGAAAAATGGTTATCAACATTTCCAACAGCATGAAGCTGTCTGTTAATTTGATTTCATCCCCTAGATAGACTAATATTGGGGTAGATATTTGGTCTGAACTCATAAAAACATATTCAGGACTCCAGCTGAGTATATGTGAACATTTCTGCCTGCACAAGCAACAGCTATTTTTCAGGCTGAACTGCCATCTTTTATATTCTTCACTATTGATTTTAGTGTTGGTTTAAAAACTCCTACGGCACTTAAAAATTCATTGTGACCAAAGGCCTCATCTGTCTTAGATTATTAAAAATAAAAAAAAATTTAAAAACATGATTGTGCACTTCATTATTGATTTTTCTTTTCCTATATCTTTTCCTTTTTTTTTTTTTTAAGCTTTTTGAAGAAAAGGTTTTTTGTTTGTTTTCTTCATTTAAATTTGTCACCTTATTCAAAATTTTCAAATTAAAAAACTGGGGTGGGAAAAAACTCATAGAAAAAAAAAGAATTTGTAGAACCCGTTTTCCTTTTTATTTAGAATAAAAACTGTGTCTGTTCCTTGGCATTTTGTCCCTTGGTGTTTTACAGTGAGACGTTTTTCCACCACCACAATAATAATTGACACTTGTGAGTAGTCATTTGCTAAAGAGCTTTGAACTATTTGGCTGGTCTGTTAAGGTTGAGGTGAGGTCATGGTCCCTCTCAAGAAGCAAAATTTTCCATTAACCCATTTGCAAAGTGCGGCACTGAACAGGCTGGATTTCCCTCCATCAAACCTCCTCCAGGATCTGCTGAGCTGTGCACAGGCAGCTCTCCCTCAGAAAGCAGAGCCCTTGGCAGGCAAAGCCCAGCTTTCCCAAAGGAAGAGCAGGTCCAGGGAAGGAGGGAGCAGAAGCAGCTGGGCAGGGAACAGCAGGGGCATGAGAGCCCTGCTGCCCACGGGTCGGGCACTTCCCCTCCTTCAGGACTGCCCTTTGAAAGCTGTCAGAGCCAAAAGAGAGTGGCCTATTCAAGTTCCAAATGCAGAGGGTCTCTTTGGCATACGTATTTTTAATCAGTAAAGAGCAAACCTTAGCACTGTGTGCAACCCAATTACGGAGGTTTCAAAGCCAAGCAGTGCCATTAAGGCTGCTGAGCCAGACCTCCACCATAACACAGGCCTGAGGTGTTCACACGACAAACCCTTCACTGGAGCTCAATAACCTCAAAAAGAAGCATTCACTAAGCAAACCCTTGCACTTCGGATTGAAAAGCTCCAAACAAGCAAAAAAATCTGTGGCATATCTTCATAAGCTACACTAACAGTTAATTACCCTCCTTGTTAAATGCTCATGTCTTGTTTCCAGTGAACATTACTCACAACTGGATACAGGCCCAGGCACTCTGTAGCTGAGGTAAATGAGTGTATTTTTCTCCTCTCAGTTCCTTTCCCTACACTTCTGGAATACAAAATGAGATCCACTCATGGTAATTGAGCTGTTGACAAGTCTTCCCAGCCAGGGACATAGAATTAGTGTGGCTAACCTTCATAATTTAAATTACAACGGTAATTGGTGTTTTTCTTGGAGCTCCATCTCCTGGAGACAGGTGATTATGGGAGAACCCTTACTTTACTTACTTTCAACGTACATGTTAGACACCATGGAAAATCTAGAAGTGCTTTGAGTAACTCCAGCAGATGTATGGGTACAACCACAGACAGATTGAATTAATTCTAACTTTACTTACTTCTCAATAAAGTAATTATTCTTGCTATAGCAGATGTCATGATTTGCTGTCGTTGAATGTTTGGAGAGAGAGAAACTGCAGTTATCCCCAAGACAAGTAAAGGCTAAGAATACCAAAAGAACCAAAAAGCCCTTCTTCTGAGGCTAAGAAAAAAAGAGGTGACCATGAGTTTTGAGGCTTGGACAGTCACCACTGGCAGAAATGGCACAGGCACCAGGGGAGCTCAGATCAGCACTGCTGGTAGCTCTGGGAGGTTGAGCATCAACTATCATCACTGGAAACATACAAAGACTGCTTTGCCAAAGGAAATCTTCTCTAGACAAGAAGACCTACAAAAATTCTTCCCTGTGAGGGTGGTGAGGCCCTGGCACAGGCTGCCCAGAGAAGCTGTGGATACCTCATCCCTGACAGTGTTCAAGACCAGGCTGGAAGAGACTCTGAGAAACCTCATCTAGTGGAAGGTGTCCCTGCCTTTGATAGAGGACTTGGAACTAAATTATCTTTAAGGTCCCTTCCCACCCAAACTATTCTGTGATTCTATAGCTATATGCAATATCAGCTGAGATGCAGAAAAATCAGCATGCACCTGATCTGAGCATGTCAAGGTAGATGCACATCCTGTATATTAAAAAGTCCTGATATTAAAAAGCAAGTGTTGGCACAAGACATGCAAGTTCTACACAGCAACTGAGAAATTATGACTACTATAAACTATTGCTGCTACTATTTAATGATGATTAATTAGTTAAAAAGGGTTTGTGTTACTCTATTATTTGAATTTATTATTTTATTTGAACGAGTAAGTTTAACAGAAGACAACAGAGATCTGATTGAAGTTTCCATACAGGCTGGTCCATGTGTATTCTGAAAAGCAAGGCAAACATCTTTTACAACACGGGGTGACCTCCATGGTTTAATAAAAGGCAGCACCAAGTAATCTGCAAGAGCATACAGGATGTTCAGCTTTCACATTCCTCACGTGTTTTTCTTCTTCTGAATCTGCACTGTCAATGTTTGTCTCCCAGTTCAATTTGCCTCAAGGGTAATATAACAGTCCTGGGGTTCCCGAAATGCACAGGGTTAAGTCAGGCCAATTCAATCAGGCTCCCACTGAGCTCAGACAAACAGCCCACACCAGGCAGGGGGGAGCCCACTACTCTGAGAATGACTCCACAGCATTAGTAGCAGTTGACACCCTCTTCTCTCAATAAAGTCACATTTTCTAGTGTCTGCTGTAAGCATGGAAGGTGTTTTCTATGGGAATTCAGCCTCACCTGCTCAGCAGGAGAAAAATCTTAGTTCACATATAGCAAATATCTACGTTATTTTTGACTATTCAACAAAAATTTCTATTCACTCAAGGCTTGGTAAACAGATTATTTCCTGAATTAGTGCTCTGCAGAAGACCATTTGACAGATTAGCTCTTCTTTAGATGTGGTCCCAGGAGGCTATGTTGGAGGTCTCCTCTGAGTAAATCCTGATTTTCAGCACTGTAAATGGATCACCCTTTTTGCTTGTATTTGCTTTCAGTGTGTGGCAGGCAGAAGGTAATCCCACAGCTGGGATGTGGTGCATAATCTCACCATGTTCTTATGTGATTTTCCCATTTATCTCTGTGCTGTACAAAGTCCCACCTTACTGGCTCAAGCTTCACCATTACCAGAAAAAATTCCCCATTGACATTGAGTCTTCACTCAGCTGAAATCCCTTGATAATCCTTGGTATTACATTGGTAGCACATATCTATAAAAGGTTTAATTGTCTTTAATTTATTAACTGTGATTCCCCTTTATGTCAGAATACAGTGGAAGGGGAAAATAACTAACTTCCACCTATGCTGCTTCTTCAGCAATGGCATCAAATAAGAGTCTGCCATAAATCTCTAATTTACAAGCACATTTTAAAAGCACCAGTTAATCCTTTTAGAAGTTTAAAAACAAGTTAACTATTAACTTTATATGTACATGTTTTAAAAGTTTATGCTCCTTTGGCTTTTTGTTTCAAAAGTGATTTTTGTGAAAACAAGAAATGTTTTCAAATACAAAATTCCAATTTGATTTGGTTGAACCACTGCTCTTTTTTGTTTTGTAAAATTATATAAATAATTTATTTAGATATAATATATGTAATTATATTTATATATTTATATATAATAAAATTGTATATTTTCTTTAAACCAGATACACACCAAAATTGAAGATTTCCAGAGAATCATTAAATATTATTTGAGTCTCAATCTCCTTTACAATGGCAATGGACAGCGTAAATACCTCAAAACAGAGAGGGATAAGTGAGGAATCCAGGATTTGCTTTTAAAAGTAGAGTAAAAAGAATGTATCCTCCTCCTAGAACTGTCAGATGGTATCAGCTTCTGGCTACATCTGCAAATGGGAAATGGTAGTGGAGAATGACAATTCCTAGCTGCACTTGATCAAGACAGCATTTTCAGCAGTGACAGCTGAAAACACGGTGGGATTGATGGGAAAGGCAACCTTCCCAAAGGCATGTGCAGAGGCATTAGGCACCTGTTTGCTTTATTGACAGGGTGGGCTTTGTTTCAGAAGAATAGCAGGCATATTTCATCTTCATGTCAAAAGACACAGTGGCATTAAAGGGTAGAGAGTTACCTCAGAAACAAAACTAGAGTCTTTAATCATCCCAATCTCCATTGTCTTGGTCACTGGAGCTGGATTCAATAACTTCACCCTTGTGTTCTTACTCCCCACTTCCACCATGCTGACTTTGAAAGGTCAGGGACTCCAGCCCTCATTCTAAAGGTGATAATTACACTAAACTGGCAACAGCAACAGGTTCTCAGAGTTCCAGGTCAAGTAACACCAGAGAATAAGAAGGATATATTAATTATAGAGAGTGGATAATTGCTTCCTGAGCAGCTAATCCTCCCATTTATCCACCCAAAAGGTCAGATACAGAAACCCAACACCCTTTCAAAGTACAGTGAATAATCTGTCCTTGTGGCCCTACGCAAGAACTCCTGGCTATGCGTTAATCCAGACTACTCAGGGGCAAAGAGCCTGCGTCAGCATTTAAGGAAAATGTAAACACTCATCCTTCTTCCTGGCCACCTGAAATAGGCTCCTCAAAACAATCAGGAACAGACATAACTGCAATTCATCACAGCCTGTTTCTGTTGTTTAGCCAAGACAAGCAATATCTCAGTGTCTCATTATGCAAAGACAAGGCAAAACACGAGGGCTGCCAGTCTGTCTCCACATAAACTGGTCTGAGGCACAACTGTGTCTGCTGGCTGAGGCATTAATTTCCATAATAAATCCTATTGATCAACCACCTTGGACATACAGTGTGTGAAGAAAGTCATAGCAAGGTCTTTCAGGCAAAATATTCCTGGTCTTTCACCACTCTGAGGAACCCATAGCACCCATCACACAAGCAGACTTGCCCCAGTATCTCTAGCTCTTACCTCCAAACTGTGTCCTCCATTTTAATTTGGTCAGACTATTCTTACTTCTCCATGCACAGACCTTCTCACATGGCAGGCAGAGGGACAGCAAGCCACATAGTGGGGAAAAACCATGGAACCAGGAAACAGCTGGAAATCTGCTCTCACTGTGATCCCTTCCACAACTCCTATACACATTTCTCTTATCCCAGCTGCAGAACAAGACCACACTTCTGAATGAATATAAAATTAAACCCATCAAACTCACTTTTAACAACTCTGAACACACAGAGGAAATTCTTGTATTACAATGCTCAGCATTTTGAATCACAAAAGCCATAAAGTCAGATTTCCTTTATAGTAAAATTAGACTCCCACAGCAAAGTTTTGTTCCATTCCTTATTCCAAATCCAAACCATCCCGTGACTTTAAGATCCAGATTCAATACACTATTTGGCTCTTCAATCCTGCTTGGAATTTACTTCCCACCAAAACACAACCAAGAAGGCAGGAGTTTAAACAAGAGCTAAGATGCTACTTGGTTAAGATCCAACCTAAGTCTCAGTTCTTCAAAGTCTGTTTGAATGAACTGACTTCTGGAGCTGCATCTCACTCCTTGTTGTCCATTAAAGCAACAATAACAAAACTGAACGTGGAAGAAGCTAAAGTCCAGCCCCCAGTTAAGGAGGCATCATTGCAGAGCAGTATTTTTGCACAAGAAACCACCTCAGACCAGGGCAGAGCACGGCAATTTTGCTTTTTTTTTTGCATTTTCTGTAATGCCTGAACAATTCAAATAAGCCTCCATAGATTTTTATACAAAATTGCAGAAACAAAGCAATGGGGCTCACACTAAAGAGCTGAATGAATGCATCAGGCAGATAAAAGGATGGTCTCCATAACATTTTTAAATTATGTAATATATTTTATTTCATTTGTTGTCAACAAGTCTAATTTTTTTCTTTCTTGATGGGACCTTTAGCTCCCCACACAGATAGGAATATCAATTTGTTACAGGGAAACAGAAACTTTTTGACTTTGATATTTAATATCAGCAGTCATTTGGCTCACATGGACAGTATTCTAAGGCCATATTTCCCAGTCCTTGCTCTGTTTACTGATCAGAAAGTGACTCTGAAGAGCAGAGGAAAGCCAGTGCCTCAGCAGCAGCTGAAATACAGGCAGAGATACAGCCTGTGCTTCCCTCTTTAGTTACATCTCTGCTGCCTTGGAAAGAAAGACCAGGAGGGAAAGCTTCACAGCCTCAGATCTGGACAGAATTTGATCTTCCCTTCAACACAGGAAACACCATAGAATCAAACTCTGTAAATAATAAATCCAGGTCAGTTTTCAGCTACAATCCTGTGGCAAAAAACTCCACTATCTGAAAAGTTCCAATTTTGTGTTTGAACTACATATTTAAGGTGTTCTCCCTGGTTTTAGACTTTTAAAATTCCTTTCCCTCACCCTACTTGTGAGTCAGTCTCTGCCTGCAACACTCCTCAGAGAAAGACCTTTGTTTTCTTTCCTGAGGAAAACGCTTGTACAGCGGACACCGCCACAGCCTGGTAAGTTGGCACTTTGTTATGCTTTTCCACTCCAACAACTCCCTGCAAGCCATCAGCTACAAAGCAAGCTACAGAGGCTGCCAATTAATTTACTGGGCCATTAATCAATGTATTCTATACTGGTAACTCTCAAACAGATAAAAGCTATGCAGGACCAGAGCAGAGGTGCCAGACTGCCCATGCTTGGCTGAGCTGTACTTGGTTCAGCTTCTTCTAAGGGTAGAAAGGAAGAGGAGAGGTTGGAAAGCAGCTGGGAGGGCTCCAGTAGATGTACAGTGGTACATTAAAATCAGATGTTGAAGCTATTTTCCTGCTTCCCCTCCTATGATGGAAACATCCAATTCACTCCAGAAATTGACAGTCCTTACTGTGGTTAGTTAAACAGGTGCCCAAACCTTTGGCTAGGGCAAGTCAAATTGGCTGTTTATTCCAAACAGCTTTATTTACAATGTGAACAACAAACCAGATGCAGGACAGGACATGAAAATCATATCTGAATCCCAGTATCCACATTTCTGTCCTGTATATACAAGTGACAGAAGCATTTTGTATCAAATGACACTTGGAGTGTCCATCAGGTGACATGGGATCAAAAGAGTCCTTCTGTAAGACTGCCACATGTCATAATAATAGTTCAGGTGGCCAGAAGCTATTCCCTGTCTACACATTTAGTGGACTCAGAAAAGGTGATGTCTGGGAGCAGAGAAGGTCCATTTTCCTGGCAGAGACCTCCACTGCAGGAAATTTAGGACACATCTAAATGTCTGCCCTCCTGACCACAGGTCCCCAGACATGCAGCATACTTACATCTTACTTCCAGCTAAACCACTGGGGATGGAAGCTTTACTGCAGGTCACTGGGCTGGCAGAGAAGGGTGGGAACCCTCCTCTGCCCGGGTGAGCATCACCCTGTGCTGTGCTCAGGCTGTGAGGGTACAGGGCTGGGCACAGAGGGGACCTGCTTCAGGCACATGCTGGCAACCACCACCATCCCAAACACGACCCATCCCTTCTGTGAGGGACCCACAGTGCTGAACAGCACCGTCCCAGGACCAATAGAGTGCTCATGGGGGCTAATTTCAGTTAATGTTTATGTGGGGTTTAACCTGATCACTTCCTTCGAGGCTTTTACTACCAGCCCAGTCTGAATTTCCACTGTTCATTGACACAAGTGTTACCAGAGAGAGGAGCATTGAATGTCTCCAAGCCCATTTACCCTCCACCTCACAAGGTACAGGGGTGGGTCCTGTATAAACAGGTTTTTTGTTTGAGGGCGCCTGAAGGAGCAGAGCCTGACCTTTCCCCTTTGGGGGAACAGCAGGCTTCAATCAAACTTTGCTGAGGGTTGGGGCTATTTTCCCTTCTCGAGGGTCAGGGTGATGCTTGAACTTTCCTTGCCTCAGCTTCCCCACCCACCCCATCAATCTCCCCTCTGCCCTGTATGACATCTGGGCCCACTCTGATTTACAACAGCCCTCCCCATGGCTGCATCTTCATGGGGACTTTTCCTGACACTGCTGAGTGCCTCTGCTCACTGGAGTGCCTGGCAGTCATGTCCCCTTACAGCAGCAGAACCCAAGAAATCTCTTGCCAGATTAATGTTTTCAACATTAAATTCTACGTGGCCTGCTCTTAGCCATTTCCAACCTAATGCCTTCCTAAGCTGTATGTATTGTGTCAAAGTGCTGCTGTGTGGATGGCATTTATAGGTAAAAAAATGTGTTGAATTTTACCCATGATAATGTAAATAGGACTCAAGCAGCAGCATCGATGCCATCAGACACACATTGCTGTCCATTTGCTGAAGATCCAGCCCCTAGAACTTTCATAATACCAAACACACCAAACCACTTTGAAAAACTTCCTCCTTTCCCTTCTGCCAGGAAATACAGGTGCTGACTGGCTGTGTCCCAGCTACAAGTACATTTTTTCAATAAGGATTCTTATCATAAATATACTTTTCATTATTTCATGGCCAGATGAAGCCTGGCCATTGCTTTAGAGACTAAGAGCTCTTATCAGACTGTTCCAAGTTTGGGCACTCCTCAGTAGAACTGTTGTAATGGCCCAGAGCCCAGAACAAGCCTTTTGCTGTGCTGGATGCTCACTAAAAGAAAATAGCACTGGGGTGTTGCCAGGTAAAGTGGCCAGAGTGTGCAATTGGATTTCCTTAGCTTTTGTTTTAGGCAATACAGCTAAACAGTCTTTGCCAGACTGTTTATTGTTTTTTTTCCTGGAAAAATATTGGTCATGAGGTAAGGAATGAGTGTTTGTGTCAAGCATGGAGCAAAGTGGAAAGGAGAAGAATTCCATCCAATTTCTTCCCACTTACCTGTGGGTATCTCTAGGGCCTCAGCCCTGCAGAGAGACTCAGGATGGAAAGTGCCTCAGCATGTGCTGACACATCAGTGTGTAACAAAAACACAAAAATGAGTGGAAATTAAAGGAGCCACTGGGTCCTTTGTGAAAGCAAAATCTGGTAACAATACCTCAGGTTGGGCCAAGCTAAAGCAGAGATGTTCCTGTCTCAGACATCACTCTTGAAAACTACAGGTTATTTTCTTCTCTATTCTTTCATCCCTCAAACCTCTGTCTCTTTCTTACTTTCATAAGGATGAAAAGATTGATCTCAGAAAATGAAGAGCTGAGCCCAAAGCATTGTGCTGAAAGAGACTACAGTCTCACCTCCAAAACAAGTATTGGTATTTCTGAATCTAAAATCTTACATATTTGTGGATAAGGGGACACCATAAACACAACTATCCCCACAGAGATATTTAAATTATCAACCTTTGCTAAAAGAATGAGATGTTAGGATTATTTCTTCTTGCTCAGACATTAATCATCCAAGCACATCCATATAACGCCAGTGCCTCATTAACTTCTGCTGGAGGACTGTCTCTTACTGCCCAAAACTGGTGTAAAAGGAAAAAAAAAAAAAAATTCAGCAGGCCTGGACAGATCCCACAAGTTCCCACTCAGCTGAGAAATCACAGGTTTTTTTGCTCAGAGAAATCACATGCCAACTCTTGCTACAGCTTTTGTTCTCCCCATTGGCTCTCCTTCCTCCCAAATTAGTGGAACCACTATGCCAGGCCATCTGGCACATCAAAATTCATCTTCACATTTCGTTATCCAACCCACTGACCCCAGTGTTTCCTCCCACTGACTAATGAGATTAGCCCATCACCTCCTAATTGCAGCAGTTACACCTTGCCTGCTTTACAACGCCCAAGAAAACAAATCTCCGGGTTGTTTCAGAGTGAGTAAGTGTCATTCTGTTCTTTAAACAAGCACAGCATTTCTAAGAATAGTGGATGGCACACACATCATAACAATGAGTAGAGTCCTTAGGATGGAAAGTGAAAAATAGAATCATCTCAAACCACTGAGGCCAGTGTGGCTCCTTGGGCTTGTTTAGCTCCATCAAAGCAGTGCAGGGAGTTTTACCTGGTGTGCCTCAGGGTAAGGGAGCAACTGCAAGGCTAAACCAGCACAGACATTCCTTGTAAGGACACTGACAGAGGGTGGTATTCCAGCTTCACACCTCACACCCCTAATAGGAAGTTTTTAGGAAGTTTCCTGAAAAAAAATGTCCTAAAAAGACAGAAGGAACCAGCAACCATGGATGGAATACCAGTGATCTCTAGAAGTAGCTGTAATGCAAGTCAGATGATGCATCCCCTAGAAGTCCAAAGCAACAACTTAGGTGAGATGAAGGTCTCTGGAACAGTCAAGGAAAACAGAATTCCACTGACAATGGTACAATCTGTGCCTCAGTACCTTCATCTGCAAAACAGTGTTATTGGTATTTATTCTCTACATTCATTCTTCATGAATTATCAATGACCTCTAACTGTGAGTTCCTCTTCAGAGGTTTATTCAAAGTCCTTGAACACATTAGCTGGAAATCTGCTGGAAATTCAGGACTAGAAGAAGAAGTGGGAAGAAAAATTACAACTTGCAAGTAGAGCTAGAACATTTAGTAAAGTCACAAACAAAAAGCACCTGGCCTGTCTTGCCTTGGAGGCACACCAAGCCCCTAAGGTATTTAATTTGCAGCCTTGCCTTTTATTACTGCAAGTTTTAAAGTTTCCAGAGCAATCCTAAAAGCCTCATTAGACACCAATAGTTATTTATCCATGAAGTACTAGCATGACCAAGCCATCAGACTGAGAATAAAACAGCTTTCCTCAGAGTGTTGAAAATACAGCAAGCTTTGCTTGTGCCTGGGCATGGGGAAGGCTGTGTCCTCCCCTCACATAGCCAGGCAAGATTTTGGAGAATAGTCTGGGAGTAAATTTTCACCTCTGTCCACCGATTTCATGCATGCTCAGTCTCTGTTTAGACACACCATCAGACAGATATTTCCCTACCTCTTCCCACCACATTTCTGTGATAAGTGATCCTTTCCTATGCCTAATGTCCAAGAAAACCTCTTGCCCTCATTGCACATCTCACACGGGCTGGAGCACAGCTGAGTTCTCTTATCAAATGAGCCACACACCACTGACATGTCAGCTTCTCCACAATGCAAATCAGACTCATTACCACCAATGGAAAAACACCCAAAATGAAGTGATTGCCCCTTGATAGCCACTCCTTCAGAACAGAAGAGGGTGTTGACCTCACTCTTGCTCCACCACCACCAGGCCAAGGGCTCAGGAAAAGGCCTGATCTCTCTCCCCATCCATCAGTGCTGCCATAATGCCAATGACATACAGCTGGGATGGAGGCAGCTTTGATGTTCTTCAGAAAACTGTATCAGGAAATGGGCCAGAAAAGCCCTGAAACAAGGGACCAGGCATCTGGCCAGCCTCCCTCCCCATGCAGCATTCCCTAGCTTGGGCTACTTTGGCCAGCAGAGACAGAAATGCAGCCCTGTACTAATCCACCAATATTGACAAGGTTGAGGAGGGCTTTATAAGGCAATTCCACATCCAACAGGCATGGATACAAGGGTAATACCTTCTCACTCAGGGTACTAACAGCATCCTGCAGCCCTCTCTAACACTACAGAAGAAAAGCAGTTTTCAACTAACAGAAAAGTTTTGCAAAAAAGGAACAAGTCTGAGTTTAAATAGAATTCTAAAATCTAAGAGATCTTCAAAGATCAGCTAGTCAAACTCCCCCAAACATTTTTCACCAGATCAGGTTGCCTAAAGCCCTCTCCATCATAACCTTGAACAGGGACGAGGCACTCACAGCTTCTCTGGACAACCCGTTCCAATGTCTCACTACATTACATCATAAAAAAATTCTCTCTTGTGCCTAGTCTAAATATTTCCAATTAAAGCCATTACCTCTTGTCCTGTCACTGCAGGCCTTGGCTAAAATTCTCTAAGTCCCCTTCAAGTACTGAAAAGCTGTGACAAGGTCTCCCCTGAGAATCAAGGTGGGTCAAGCTGATTTGGTCCTCAATAAGACAAAAATAAAGTTTGGCCCAAGTTAATCCTGATACTGCCCTGCAGAGCAGAAGAGGGTGGACCACAGCTGAAGTGGTGAAAAAGAGTAGAAGTGTTTAATTCTCTAGCTCCTCCACCAGAAAGGCCTGGGGACAATCGAAAAGGTAACACAGCCCATCATCAGGCCAAGCTGACAAAGAAAATGCTCCCACCAGACACATCCGCCTGATATAGGCAGGCAGCCATCATCAGTCTTAGAGGCTGGCAGCACTTGCTGCAGCTGTGTCTCATTAAAAGCATTGCAAGCAACTTCAGACATGTGGAGATTCAACCCTCTGAAAGCTGCTTTTGAGCCTACTCCGATGTTTGGGACTGCAGCAGTGCAAATAAAGGCACCCTTTCCAGGAGAAACTATCGAACTAGTCACAGACAAGATCACTCACTCGAAAGCAGAAGACAGACAGGACTATCTAACCATCTGCTCAGAGTTATGTGTCTACTCTGGGAGACCTTTCTGGATCAGAAAGGCAGCATTACTCATGGGGGAGTACACACATCCTTCAACTTCTCAGCCCCCAAACTATTTAGAAATCACCACAATTCAGGTAACTGTGGAATCTGAGCCCCAAGAAAACCAGCAAGGACTCAAGCTACAGTGAAAGACATATGGAGACAATCAGGAATCATGTAATGAAAAGGGACAGGCATGAAAACAGGCAGAGTCTCACACATCCCAAGCTCTCACAGTGAGCTTCAGGGCTGTGTAGAGGTAGGGACAGGAGTTTTGTGACAGTCTCTTTAATCACAAGCTACTCTCACACTTGAATTAGGCTTGGGGCTACAGGCTCAGACTTCAGGACACCCAAGGATTGTGGCTTCAACTGACTTTATGATATTTCATTTCACTGCATGTGATTTCTTTCCCACATGCCTCATTCCCCTCTGTGCACATAAAGGATGGAAACCTTGGCAAAAAGACTGAGAGAAATTCAGGGTGGGCATTAGCTACTATTTTTGACAGCACTAAAACAATATATGAGAAGGAGGCTTTGGGTTTTTTGTTTTGTTTTTGGTGGGGTTTTCTTGCTGTGATTTGTTTTCCCTGAGTTGCAGCTTAGAGGGGGAGAACAGAAGACAATGTCCCATCTGATGCCTGCCTGATGGAGTGACAGAGGCTGGCTCTGCCACAGCACTGCAGAAGCTGTGCTTTTGGGAGAGTATTGTTTTTATTTCAGGAGGGGAAAAAAAAGAGGAAATGAGCAATCCCNTCCCAGAAGGCAAGGGTATGAATGCTGCCTCAGGCTGCACCATGAAGAAAAGAGATTGCTATTGTCAGAGGGTGTTTCTTTGTTCTGATCTTTCTGAGAAACCTTAAAATACATCCAGAAATGTAACAAGAACAGAAAATAGATCTGTTTCTTTGGCTGCCCATTTGCAGTCTGGCTGGTGAGATACAGACTACAGCTTAGCAGTGCTAGTTACCCTGATTAACCCTTGTTCTTGATAATCACATTTAATAAAATTTTTTTAAAAACACTTTGTACCCATCAGGAGTGGGCATATAGAGAAGCCAACTTTCCCTCATGAGAAGAGCCCCACTGATTTTTAGTGAATTACTCACCAAGTCAGGACTCCTCACCACTTCAACATCAGCCCCCAGGCTACTCAATAGCAACTAGGTACTACAATAACAGGCCAGGCTCATTCTTCCATTGGTGCCACTTTCAAATATCACACCCACAGTCTGCCCTCCCTGCCAGATTGCTTCAAGTACAAACTTCCATCCAGGAGTCAAGCTCCTGGCAATACCTCCAAGATCAGAGAAGTAGGACATATGAGAGGTGCAAGGGCACAAGGATTTCCTTAAGGATCAGAAAATGGCTCTTAACCCAGGAAGCAGTGGGATTTACCCTTCTTAGCATCCTTAGCAAGGCTCCATCTCATGGGAGCAGCTGGAATCAGCCAGGGCTGCACCTCTAATCTCCCAGAGCTAAGGACCCTCAGCAAGAGGAAAAATTGCTGATAAGATTGATAGATAGATTAGACAGATGGATAGATGGATAGATAGATGGATAGATAGATAGATGGATAGATAGATGGATAGATAGATAGATAGATAGATAGATAGATAGATAGATAGATAGATAGATAGATAGATGATAGATAGAGTGGATCCCAACACAACTCAGCAC
The DNA here is from genome assembly GCA_013400855.1 of Buphagus erythrorhynchus. Taxonomy (NCBI): domain Eukaryota; kingdom Metazoa; phylum Chordata; class Aves; order Passeriformes; family Sturnidae; genus Buphagus; species Buphagus erythrorhynchus. Next base: position 104,292 of record VZTT01008583.1, on the reverse strand, counting down.
TGCTCCTGTGCCACATCATCTGCCCAGGAGTCTGCTGTAGGCACAGCTGTGCTGCTCTCTTGCTGGCACTGGGGTCCACAGAGCCAGCTGAGGACTCTCAGTCCCACCTGCTTGATAAAGCAGCTTGGACATGGCTGCAAACAACCCCTCAGGAGCCAAAACTGGCATGAAGAAGGACAGACAGAACAAACATAGGTCGCAGGTGAAAAGGTTTGTCTTTCTTTGTCTCCAGAAAAGAGTTTCCTGTGCTCAGATGTTGGGGAGGTTGGTGTGAATAGATTCAGATGACAGCAGTGCTGAGAGGCAGAAAAGGATCATTTTCCTCACAGGTCAAAGCAGTGACAATTGGCCCTTAATCTTCAATACCCTGTAACAGGCAACTTAATCGGTCTTGTACTCCAGTGACTTAAATCAAGATAAACATTTAAAAAAAACCTTATCATTCCTATTGTGATACCACGCTGACCAATCAGCTTGTTTTTCAGCCTCAGCAGGCTTTGCTTGAGCAGAAATAATCACCCCAGCTCCATCACACAGATGTAGTGTAGGAGGGCTGGGAAAATGCAGAGAAGACTGAGTGAACAAAAGGCACTTCAGGCCTGCTGGGGTCAGAATGTGTATCTGTTTGGGAGGTTGGACTCATCACTAATCCAGCTCTGTTTCTAATGAGACTGGTTCCCATTACGGCGAAAGGAGATCCATGGCTTAATTTGCCAAGGGGACCATTGTCACACAGCTTAGGGAAGCAAAATAATCTTATCAGTTTGAACCTGAACCTTGCCCTCCAATTAAACGGACAATGTTTATGAAAAGAGAGATAAAGAGATTTTCATTTATCCAGCAAGAAAAACGGATTGTCTGACACCAAGCATTCAGTTTCCTGCAGCTGCTGATGGACCTTTACAATCCAGCCACTCGGCTGTACCATTGCCAAATGCAAGAACTACTATCTGTGCACATTAACTCTGGACCAAACCCAGGGCAAATGGCACCAAACACATTTATCGTGCAACTTATTGGTACAGCAGAGTCTCTGCTCCTGTAGTAAAACCAAAGTGAAAGCCTGGGGCCATCAGCTAAAGACAAGCAAATCCAAATCAGAAAAATTTTTCACCCCTTCTTGCTGAATGTCTCTCTGCATCCCTCACCAATCCATCAGCTCCTCTTGGCTGCTATAGGGGCCATCCTCTTCTGGGAGTTCTGCATCCCCCACATTGCAGCTAAAACAAAGAACATTATGGCAAATAACAGCCAGGCTTCATCTATTCTTTTTTCTATACAATTCATTCCATCAAAGTTGTTTAGCTGAACAAAACCCCAGCGCTATCCTTTATTGTGAGGCCAACAATAAACTAACATGTGAGCACAGCGTGGGTCACAGATGTGTGCACTCCTGCATCAACTGTGGAGCCACTTCCTCGCCCCACTCACTTTTATAAGGCTTTAACCTCTTTGAGCTGGAATTCAGATGAGCACATAAACCAGGAAGCAAAGAGTGTTAACACAACACAAGTGGCCCCTGTACAAAGGATACATGAAGAGACAGACATGCTTTGGAAACAGTCAGATCAACAACCTCGGTTTCCAAGGGGTTACCCACACAATAAAAATCCAGAGAGAAATAAACTGAACAAATCCCAGAGGATCTATTTTTAGCAATATCACTTGCACTGCAGGATCTTTATTTGGGCCTTTGAACAGACACATACTTTTTTTTTTCTTCTTTTATGGAGGGACAGAAGCAAGCAAAAAAAGGTTTGGAGGGAGAAATGTCTTCAAAACTCATTTTAAAAGATCTTTTAGAATGTGTTTCAAGGACTGACCCCAAATTTTCAACTTTATTTTAAGAATTCTTATCTCATCCCAAATAAAGTAACCCTCAAAGCATGACTGCTCTAGGAAAAAAAAAAAGGAAACCACAACAAAAAAACTATGCAAAACAAGACCCTTCTCACAAATGCACTTTATGGCTCAGATCATATCTGCCAGCTGAAGGTTTCCTATGATATCAACCTATAGCTCATATTACACATAAAATACAGGTGTAATGTTGCCCTTTCTTTAGCATGCTGTGTCTGGCTGTGATGGAGTTAAATTTTTGGTAGCAGCTTGTATAATGCTGTGCTTTGGATCCACAACCAAAACAGTACTGATAATATATTAAGGTTTTTGCTATTGCTGAACAGCTTTTGCACTGCATCAGCACTTTGTCTGTCCCTCACTCCAGCAAATAGATTGTAGGGTGCACAAGATTTTGGGAGGCATACAGCCAGGTAGGTGACCCCAGCCAAGCAAAGAGATATCCTATGCCAAGTAGTGTCATGTTCAGCAATAAAACAGAGTGGGGTGGGGTAAACCAGCTTGGGAACTGATTGAGCATCAATCTGCCTGTGGGAAGCAGTGGGTGATTGCCTTGGCATCACTTATTTTCCTTTCTTTGTTATTTCTTCCCTTCTCTTTCACTATTTTTATGTAATTCCATGAGTTTTCTTGCTCTTACTCTTCCCCCCTCTTCCCCTCCTCTTCCCCTGTCCTACTTGGAGGCAGGAAGTGGAGGCAAGCAAGCAGCTGGGTAGTGCTTGGCTGCCTGCAGGTGTTAAACCACAACATTCAGTTATGTGCACTTGACTTTGCATCTGAAATGTTCATTTTAACCTGTGCAATCCATGTGCATTTGCACATAGATATCATAATATTGGAGAAGGAACTGTGTTCTGAATACCATACATTTCTTCCTGTTTATTACAGCTTAAGAGAGGAGGAAAAGGCAGATATTGAACAATCTCTGAAACATTGGGCAGTTAGAGCTCCTGATGCCAATCTCTCTGCCTTGGATCCTTATGTGTGCAATGCAGGTAACATTCCAGACTCCTTCCAGAAGGGTAGGCACATCTCTGTAAGTACCTCCCTCACAACAAGCAGAATAGGGTTTAAATAACATAATAGGATTTAAAAACCATTAAACATAAGGGAAATAAGGCCCCAGGGCCATAAAGAATGGAAGAATGAAGAAAACCATTTTCAGGCCACTGTTCTGTGCCCTGGACAACATAGGAATCCCAAGGAAGTAAAGAAAAATAATGTTCTCATTAAAGAGTAATGTAAACACCCAAAGGGCTGGACTCAAGCAGTTAAAACTACCTTAATTTTAACATTTCTTAACTTCCAAATGCTTTATTTGAATAATAATACTGTTATATGTTTTGCACAAAAGCTAAACTTTTTCAAAAGCAAACAGCAGAATTTTGTCCCATAGCATCCTATGGACACTGCCAGGGCCACAGCAGCATGTGCCCCATGGGGCCACAGCAGGACATAGCACAGACCACAGAGGGAAGAGATTTCCCAAAGACTGAGGCCCAAAGAATTATCCATAACCTAGCCATAGGAGCTCAAGTTACCATCTATCACTTTAATTGCACTAAGTATCTGCACTCTTGGCCCAACACAACTTTTAGGAAAAACATGTGAGCCAAAAGCCTTTGCAAAATACAGCAAACATGGGAAATTAATGTCAGGAATTGCACCTGCTGTAGAGCACCCTTAATATCAACATCAGCCCACAGTGTGATACAGAAATCGCAGAGGAAACATTAGCAGAAAATCCCCACACTGCTGTGTTTGTTTTCATATTTACTAGTGGGAGTAAAAGCCCATTTTAAACCCTTGAGGCTGATAAAACACGTTGATGATATCATAGCAGCAAAACCACAGGCATCTGATAGCAGATGAAAATAAAATAACACAAGCACACAGGGGGTCTCAGAGTAGGTGGTCTGAATGACCCCTTCTTGACAAGCAGCACCATCAGGTACCCAGTTTGTCAAGGATTTTGTGTATCTCACCTGAAGTCAGCTTCCTCTCACACCCTAAGAATTCTGATTCTCTTATGGGCTGCTGGAGGAGTGAAAAATCCCTCTCCTGGTAAATAGTGTATTGATATCAGGTCAAAAGTTGGCACACAAAAGTACACAGTGAAGTTCTTTGATTGTAAATGGCTGATTAATCTCCTCTGGGTCTCTAGGCCTTCTTCTCTAAGTGTAACATTAAAAAAGGAAATATATTTTTGGAATTTTTCTTCCTCCTTGTTAAGGATATGGAATACTTTGCCAAGAGCTGGGTGTGAGTTCCCCTGCCCACCACAATTAAAGTGCTTGGACAACACATACTGTAAATTCTTCAGCAGCACCTACATCCATCTGTTCATTCAAACACACTTCTGACACCTGAGCACTCAGAGGGTTTGCCCAAACTGCAGGTCACACACACACTGCTCTATCTTCATGCAAGGATACAGATGGATCTAAGAGGGATTATTGAACAGCAAGCCTCAGCATCCAAGGGAGCCCCATCAACACTGACACCACAGCATCTACCAAGATAGTTCAAGAGCACAGAGTATATCTGAAAAGACTCAGCCAAGATTTATTTTTCTGTGCAACCCAGACCTACCAACTCCTTATTGTCTCTCTGATGTGAGAAGACACACACTGGGCTCCAGGCAGCCAGGCACTGCACACACCGAAATAGGAGACATTCATCGTTTAAATTACTACAAATGAGCTCATACCCTCAGTTAGTGAGCTGAGCCAAGCACATTTGGGTTAGCCCAAACCCAGGCTGAGAGAGTCACAACTCACCATCCATCCTCAGGCAAGAGGAGCAGCTAAGTAAATAAATAATAATAACAGGTAACCCAAGCAGCTCTCTTAAACATCTTCCAATTATTACTCCTACACTGGTTTTAATCTGCAAGAAGATGAGTTGGGATTAACTTCTGTGCTTCTGTTCTTCTGCACAGCTCTTGACAAGTCAGCAAAGCTGCCTCATAGCTGAGCAGATTTTGGCCCATGGCTGTCTTTTGGAAAGAACACAAAAATCCCAGACAACAGCAATGCTGGATCAATGAGGCACAGCACTGGCAAGGACACAAGGAGCCTTGTAGTATTGTACCTAACCAACCTGACCAAAAATCCTCTCAACCACTTTGAGGAGCACATTGGGTCTGTTCTTGCAGGCAGTCACACACCTTTCAAGGGACACATCTGTGAAGGTCTTGGGTATTTGTATAAAGAAATTACAAGAGCACAAAAAAACAGAACAAAATGGGTAGTTGCTTTAAATGGTCCCTGCCCCAGGGATTGGGATTGCTATTTTGGAACAGAAAACAGAAAGTTCAATCTATACCTGCACAAACATGCCAAGCATAAGCAGCCAGTCTCAAATAAGACATGTAAACAGCCCTGGTGTTGGCCAACTAAATCACTGTACACCCACCTAAACACAGCACAGGCTGATCTCCAGCTCTGAACGTCGAGCACTTTGGGAGATCAGACCATGTTTAAATTAGCATCAACAAAAGGATCAGCACGAGTGCCAAGTGTAAATACACAGTTCTTCTCTTCCTGCAGAGACTAAGCTTATTCTCCCCACCCTCCAGACTAAATTGTGCGTTTAGCTTCCAAGTATCTCAGTGAAAAAAGGATACGTCAAAATTCTCACCTTTTTTTTTTGTCATTCACCAAAGTATTTGTGACATATAAAATCTGCTTTCACAGTGCCTTAAGTCAGGAAAAATTTTTACCTGAGGATATAAACAGCTGCTTTCTTTAATTCTGTAGCATTTGTGCATAGGCACATGATAACACACAGACATAGGAAGAACACTGTGAGGAAAATTTTCTCAAATTGTTTGTGCATCTAGTGTGATACTGGGATACTTTGAAGTTATTAAAATTACCACTGTAATTTTTTTCCTTTTTTTCTTCATACTACGAATTAAATAGTGTTCCTGGTACTAACAAAAGTAATCATTTTCTAGATTATTACTCTCTAGTAGTAATCTACTACTGCAATTAGTAGATACAATAAAAATATTGCCAGTCATCAGACAGATGTTGGGATCCCTGAGGTCCCTTGGCTCTTGCTGACAGCTGTGATGGCTAAACCAGTGGATTTCCATGTGACAGGAGCCAGATGTACACATATGGCTCTGGAGCTTGAAGTCACTGGTTCATTGAAGTCAACCTCATACATGAGGTTTCACACAGACCCCTCATGAGACACCCTGGCACCCACAGCAGCCCCATCCATCCCTCCCAGACTGTGTCTCCTTTCCCTGGTTCCACAAACACCAACCAGCAGCTGTTTTTTTGCAGCAGTAACAGCAGTATCCCTGGTGACTGCCCAGGACCACAAACACAAGGAATTGGAAACACGTGTTTGTCATCCTGAAGCTCAGTTTGGTCCCCTCAGCTGCCAGTAAAAGTAAATGCTGAGTATTTTTACAGTCAATAGGCACAGAGTCCTCCCTCAGCATTTTTATCACAACTGTTGGGAAATCCACAGTGTTTTCTGGAGCATGCCTCCAGACAGAGGTGGACAGAAACCTGTACCTTTGCTTAACATGGTATTTGGTCTTGGTAACATGGTTTGGTGGTACCATAAAGCTGCATCCCCGCTGATAAAACAGAACAACTCTCTCAGGCACCAAAATAGCCCCAGCCACTGTGCTGATCTTTTCCTGCTCTCCCAAGAGCAGCAGATCTGGCACTTGATAGCCACCCAAACTCCTATTGATTTCCTCCTCCAACACCTCCCAGCCCTCTGAGCTCTTTAGACTCTTTTCCACTGGCAAAGTGACATATGTGACACGAACCCCTCAGCCATGGCTCCCAGACACAGCCACCCCCTTCAGCTCCCATCCCATGCAGCCACATTTCCAGAACGTTATCAGAAGAGGCCAAGTGGTTTTAAACCACCTTTGATGAGGTTTTGGATTTTGTCAGCTCTGCAAAGGAGAACTTCTCTACCCTAGCACAGGCAGTTTGCCCTCAGTAAGCCAAACTGCAGCCCAGGCAGCTGTGATGGATGGGGTAGCTCATACAGCCTCCAGCTGAGGAGGAAAGGATCACCTGGGGCAGGGACCTCTCTAAGCAGCAGCCTGAGGTCCATCCTACCTCATAACTCAGAGACCTTCCCCAAGACAAGGTATGGAGGTGGCCTGGATTTGGCCCAGTCTTTAACCAAAGTCTAAAGTATGTCTGTTTGCCCCTGGGGTCAAAAACTCAACCCTCATTACTGAGTTACAATTGCTTTTCCAGTGTGGTAGTGTATCTGCCTTTCTCTTGAAAATGCCCTCTTTTACAGCCTGAAACCTTCAACACAAACCTTCAACAAATCCTGGATCCCCCTTGACACCACAGACCCATTCAGGGCTATTAGGCATTCAGAAGTTGTTAGCATGTAGATTTTGGTGATAATTTGGTGAATGGAGTTGTCAAACAAATTGCCTTTATTACAGACTGATTAAATGTAATCAGGGAGAAGTGCCTTTCCCCTCCCCAACTCCAGCTCTCATCACTCAAACAAACACACTGAGCCAATTAGCAGGGAGGTGGCAAAAGCAGCTTTCACTTGAAACCTGATATTCTTGGGGAAAAGGGAAAAAAAAAAACAACCAACCACTACTAACAATAAGAACAACAACAACAAAAACCTTTGTGCTTTCAAAACCAAGATGGGCCTCCAGGGAGAGGTTCCAAAAGCTACCCAGGGCTCACCTGCAGGGTGTGGATGGGATTTATCAGTATTCATCTGGCTCGATGCCAGATCAGCTCCCTTAAGCAAAGTGCTGCTCACATCCAGCTTGTGCCAAAATCTCATGCAAAGAACATAAACATTAAAGCAGGCCCAAGGGGAGCAGCACTACCGGGGCTGGTTTTCCTTTCAGCTGGGTTCTCCTGTGTCAGAAAAGGCTCGAGCTCCCAGTCAAGTTGTTTCCATGCCTAGAAACCTAAGTTTTTGGGTTAGGTCCTTGCAGTGGATTCTCTGATGTCTGTAAATGCTTGAGTTCACAACCCTTTCTGCAGTACTGGAGGGACATGTCTCCATTCACATGAAACTTGTAGTAATCACATAGATTTGATGCCACTACCCTTCTGCCCAACATGCCTGAAATCAGCTAATGAATGGGAAAATCCTTGAGGAGAATTGGAGCACGGCATGATAACGACATAAATTTAATTCCTTGCAGGTAGGCAGCTGGAAGTTAAATGGTCACCGTGGCAGCAGCGGGCAGAGCAAAATTCGACATGTGCTTGGATGATTTATCTTCAGACAGGATCATCTTGGCTGAGCAGAGAGAGCACACAGGATATGAGCAATAGCTGTTGACTAAGCTTTCAACGCCTGCATTTAAAGTTAGCACCAAAGCGCACTTTTGGCCCCATTTTCATTAACCTTGTCCCTCTGAGGAGCAAGGACTGTGCACTGCAGATGGAGCACTGCCTCCCAGAGCCCACACAGAGGAGCTATGGCATGCTTCCCCTGGCAGGGCAAGGGCATTGCTCTGTCTTGGACTCTCACTAAAATTAGAAAGGGTCTAAAACAAAGATGATGTTTTATCAAACAGCAAGGATTTTGGAGAATTCATTGCTGCTATTGAGATTAGGACTAGAGGTTTATGGTTAATGTACAGAGATTCAAAAGATCCGATTCTTACCCCACACCTCATCACAGTCCTCAAGTATCACCTGGAACATAAGGGGTAAGTGACACATCAAGACAGCAGGTTCTAAGCCTTCAAACAGTCTGAGCACAAGAACAGAACACAGAATGAGATTAAACCAAGAGTCCATTCTACAAGCAGCCACAGAGAAAAAGTCCAGGTCTTCTTAAGAAGTGGCTGCAAAGTGCCTGATAACTCCACTCTCTCCCTCAGGATCTGCTTCCTACCCCCACACCCTGCTGCAAACATCAATGTTTAAAGAACTATTAAAGAAAACAACTTCAAAACTCTTCACATAGTTCAAATACTTCACTTAAAAGGAATTTAAATTCTTACATCTCAGATTGCACCAGTCCCCAGCAGGACACGCATTGCTCATGTTCACGTTGTGGCGTTTGAGCTGTTCAAACAGGAGGGATGGAGCCCCAGTGTGAGACTCTGAGCTCAGGGGTTAGAAGTCCCCACAGCCCTGCTTGTGCTCTCTTCTGAGAGCTGAGACTCCACATCTCTGGGCACCTTCTCAGTGTGCCTTGCCATGACATACATAAAAATGAAATCTTCCTGCAGCTGAGAGACACATCCCTTGAAGGCCCAGCCATGGGAGAGCACTGGGAGCAGTGGGATGTGGTTGGGTGTGAAGTTCTTGGTAAGTCTATTATCCAGCCCTACTGCAGAGCTGCAGCATCACAGTCAGGTCAGTGCTGCTGACTTATGATCTGCTTCAAGACTGGTTGTCTCTGAGCTTTCCTTCCAGGGCTGAATCCACGCAGTCTGGACACCACCAAACAGCCATGACCTACTACAAACAGCAGCACATCCTTGGTAATGCTGAGTTGAACCAAGCTGAGAAGCCAGAGAGGTTTTGCTGCTATACAAGGTCTACAGGTCTGAGTTTTAAACCCCCATTCTTCCCCAAAGAGCATCAGCTGCTCTGAACAGTACTGCTATTCATTTGCAAGTTGGAAAAGCCTTTACATCCCAAAGAGCTGTGTCATCTCTCTGCAGCACCAGCTGCTGCAGAAACCTCTGTGGGATCACAGCAAGCCTTACATTCCTCAGCAGCAATACCCAACACAAATCCACTCATCTCCCTGGGGTGCAGACAATTTATGTTTTGGATGCACCACCTCTAGATGGGATGGGCTACAGTAAAGCTATATCTTCCCCAAAGATGTTCACTTGTTCAATTCCAGTCATGCCAGAGAATTCAGAACATGCTGAAGTATAGAAAAGTGTATAACAGTCCAGACACAACTACAGTCAAATAATGTTAGAAGGTTGCCCCCCTTCCATTCCTTAAGCCAGCTGACAATTCACTTGTAGGGATAACAGTGACAAACAAGATGTTCCATCAGGTAGGAGGAGTTACCTGGGCTGCTGCTCCTTCAGAGAGGCACATGCTGCAAATTCTCATGCATTGGAGGGAGGTGAATGGGGTCAGTGCAATATGGGCTGGGAAAGTATAGTGTTATTTGGGAAATGCTGTACCTTTTCCTACCCACTTTCATCTTGTGGTTACTCAGCTCCTGAGCTTACAAAACTATATTTGAGCTGCTACACACTGGGTACAGCCCTTTCCTGCAGCAAATCATGTTTCCTGTCCTGCAAGGTACAGTCAGTCCAACAAGACTGGGGACATTTGCCAAGCCTGCTATCAGAAAACATAGGTTGGACCTGGCAGAAGGTTTCAACAGTTATGGAAACTCATGGGAGGTTGTGCTGTTGGGATTACAGACCCTGCTTCAGAGTACACCCTTGCCACACACATACACAGGAATATAAGCCACCCCTTTTCTCCCAAAACATGACAGTTCAGTTGGATGCTGCAGAAAACATTATTTTGTTATCAGCAACTTTCTTATCCATTTTTTAAAAGAACAGCATCTGCTCCCCCTGCCAGCACCACTGAAGCCTATCGAATTTCCTTCCACTGTTCCAGCTATGTTGTACAAACACAGTGTAAAGCACCTTTGCCCTGGGATACCTGTACACATTTTAATGCTTGGCAATTTGGCCTGGCTGCAAAAACTTTATCTACATTTCAGAAAGACAACTCCTTTCCCCGTTGCAGCTTTTGCTCCCATCATGCCCACTCCATGCACCCCTTCTGCATCAACTTGCTTGCAAGCAGAAGCACAGAGAAAGCTCAGTGCCAAGAAAAGGATAAAAGCACACTAGAAGCAGGGAAATGCCTCAGTCCTTTCCATTCAGAGGCAGATCTGCCTTGAATGGGAGCCCCCAGGACTGATGTGCCCCTAAAAGAGACTGAATCACAGGCAAGCCGGCCCCCTTCAATTCACATTAAGACTTCCAGCTACCGTATATATTCTTTCCCCCACCCTCCACCACAAGCTCCTCCTTTCTAACACAAATTTCTCACAGCACACAGACACATGCACTCCCAGGGAGTGAGCAGCAGTGCTGGGATGTGTTGAAACCCAAGTCCAGTGAGGTTCAACCCTTGCAAATGACACTTTTTCATCAACAGACTATAATTGGCAGCTCTTATCCACTACAAGAGTTTTGCAAAACACCCCTAAAGAGTATGCCAGGCTAGTTCTTCACACTAAGACCGAAAATTGGAACCAATATCCAAATAGAAAAGTGACCCTCACTGGGCACTCCCAAGCAAACTGAACAGCCCTACTGAAGTTGCAAAATAAAATCTATTGTGTTTTCTCAGATCCACATGCACATCCAGAAAGAACAGAAGCAGAAACATACTTTTAAAGCAACTAATGCAGCTGTAGAGTTATAATGCTTACATGAGATTCCACACTTTAAAAGTGCTGGGTACTCACCTGCTGTGTACAACTCAAAACAAGTGCTATCAACATTTTTAGATTCAGAAAATATTAATAAATGAGACACTTTCTTGCAGCTTAAGAAAACACAGGCTCAGAATATGATTTGTTCTGTGCATGCACCTCCTTTATCTCAACTCAGGGGACTTTTGCAACAGTCAGGAGCTGTATGGTAGGAGGAAGGAATTTGGCCCACTACAAAATAATTTAGGCTTGCTATGTTAGCTTTATGTCCTAAACCTTCCCAGTCTCCTAATCCACTCCTTTTCACTCCTATGAGAAACACAGCATAAAACCTGCTAAAAACTTACACTGGTTTATACCATTCCTGGTACAAACTTACACAGGTTAACACTATTCTTTTTCTTGTTCCCAAAGTTAGTCAGACTAACTCTTTTGAAATAGTTTTGCTAATTATTGAGAAAGGCTTTTAAGAAACTCAAAATCCCCTTACGGAAGACACACTTCATCTTCAGATTATTTTTAAAATATTAAAAATACTCCCCCACATAACTACCCCAGATCTGCTCACATCCCCTTTCCCTGAGCTGCTCCTGAGCACTGGAATAAGAGCCCCCATGCACGAGCAGCACACTAAAGGATCGGCGCTTCTCCCTACCTGAGAAGTCTGCAGAAGTCCTAGCAAAGTTGCTGAAAGCTGTCAAGCACATGAGTCCTAGGAGGAAGGTGGAGGTGGGAAACACATCTGGGCAGCACATCCTTAGGTGTCCTCACGGCTTGTTTTCTTCCAGAGGAAAGGAAAGCAGTTTCTGCCCCTGCCCAGCACTCCTCATCGCCCGGAGAACAGCGTTAGTCCCACGGCTTGGAAGGCTCGCAGCCAGCGGCGGGGAAGGAAAAGCACTCGGCACACACACACACACACACACACACACACACACACACATCCCTGGGAGTGAATGAATCCCGGCTGACGAATGAGACAAACCTACCTGAGCCTTGGCGGAGTTCCCAGGGTCCTAAAAGCCACCTCTTTGCCCAAATTTGCTGCAGTGTTGGAGCGCAGCTGTCCAGCTGTGGCACTGCGAGCTGCTGCGGGGGCACTCGGGGAAAGGGGTGCACGGGGGGCTGGGATGGAGGAGCCCAGCTATTGCTGGATAAGATATGCAGGGCTGTTGTCTCTCTGGTGCAGACAGACAGAGGGATGAGCAGAGTTTTCAAAGGAGGGAGCTCAAAACAAAGCACCTGAATTCACATAGATATCTGGTATGATGGGTACTTGTAGCTGCTGCTGAAATGAGTGTGAGCAGCAGTGTCCTGCCAGACTGATGACAGGAAAATTCTGTGTCCCCTGCTGAGAGTGATTCTACAATGGAGGAGACTTTGCACAGGCCTAGGGATCCTCCTGGATCTCATTGCAGGAGTGGGACTGGTATCAGCCACATATCCAAAACCCTCCTATGTTTTGACAGCAGAAAGCCATGCCAGTCTCCCTCTAACCCACTGGACTCCTTTATCCTCCATCGAACTCAACAGAGTTTCTTTCAGCAGGACCAGATCTGTGGTTTTCATAGAATCATGGGATGGTTTGGGTTGGAAGGTATTTTATAGATCATCTAACTCCAGCCTCCCTGTCATGGGCAGGGATACCTTCCACTAGACCAGGTTGCTCCAAGCCCCATCCAACCTGGCCTTGAGACCCAGTAGTTCTGGCTTCTTCCATAGCAATTACTTTAACCTCCAACTAGCACGGCCCTAGATGCTCACTGAGCACTGCTCACCCTGCAGAGTTAAAGGAAGGCTCCAGCTCACCTGGAAGCATATCCAGTATTTGATCCTGCCTGATTTTCATCCATATCCTGGCAGCATCAAGCCAGTCATGTTAATTTGAAAGAGCTGAGAACTGGGGACACAGATAGATGGGTGGACTCTGTTGTCCCTGAGTACAGGAAGGAGGTCCTGGGCTTTGGTCACCAGCCTTAGCTGCAGCTAAGGCATATGTCTGCATGTAAATAATGGACATACCCCACATATTCAGGATAGGGCAGAAGCTGAGTGTTGGTGCAGACAGAGGAGGATGTATTTCACAGGCAAAGCCAACACCAGACATTTAGCAGCCTGTGTATCCATATGTTCAAACCTAAAGAGCTGCACTGTGTGGGGCTGCCAAAGGGAGATGGGGCCAAGCTCACACACAGCTGCTGAGCAAAGCTGCAGCTCCTAGCCAGCAAAAATAACCTCAGTGGAAACATCCAAGGAAAACCACAGGTGGTTTTTACTCCTCTGTCCTGTTCATCCATATGGAATTAAGTGGAACTCTCCAAAAACATTGATTTTAGAGTTAAAAACAAGTGTAAGAAACTTCAGTGCAAAGGGCTCTGGGGGGTTTTCAAAGTTGAGTGAGCTTGTAAAGTGTTTCTTATTCTGAAATTTCTGACAATGTTTCAGCTGTTCTCAGATGAGTATCAGACTGGCTGTCTGATTATATGTGAAAGACATTTTCAAGAGTGCTGCCATGAATACCAGAGTAACTTTTTGCACCAGAAGTCTGTCCTGGGATGGTCTCTGTACTAGAACCAGACCCCAAGGGGAGCTGTAAGTCCTGTGGCCCGTTTGCCTTCTGCCCATAAGGCCACTTGCTGAAGTTCCAAACAGCCACACAGAGGATGAGAGCAGTGGTAAATCTGGAGTTTGAGCTCAAATCCTGTCCATGACCACAGGAACAAGAGGCTGTTCTGGCCTGATCTGCACCTACACACTTCCTTCCCACAACACTTCTTCACACACTGAGGGTCTCCAGTGAAGCTGCAGGTGAGTCTCCTCAAGGACAGTCAGTGGTGACTCTGGGCTGCCCTGACAGCACAGACACAGCCTGAGGTCCAACAGGCCTCAGTCCCTTCTCTCTGCAGACAATTCTGCCCCCTTACTTTTCTGCAGAGGGCTGTTTAAGCAAGTTAAAAAAAAAAAATCAGGAACTTCTACAGGCTGCCTTGCTTTTTATTTCACCTGATACTTTAATCCCACCTGCCAAACCTTTATGACCCATATTTTACCAGGGTTGACCTAAGTTTTAAAGAGAAAATACCAGGAGATTTGACTCCTGGCATCTATGTATAATTCTTGTCTCACCCAGTTCTGCTGCCCTTGCCAAGAGGAAGATTCACCCCCGCTGTCTTACAGGCATGAGATAACCATACCCATTACCAGATTATCAGTCAAAGCTTCTTATCAGCAGGACAAAGAAACAATAGGACCCCTGGAAATTTATCAGCCTCTGGAAAAGGGAAGCATTATTTGCTGAAAAGAGCCCACCCTGTTAGCAGGTGTTGATTTTACTGATTAAAGGGTAATTAGGTTTGGCTGACTCAGTATATGGGGAAGAGAAAAAAACTGGTGACAAAGGGTTTAAATCTAAACATGGGCAGCGTGCTTGAGCAGCTCTTTAGGTTATTGTGAATAAAGTCAAACCAAAGGGGAGGAAGTTTACATCAGTGTCCTGTCCTTTGAGGGCGTTGTTTTTAAGTAAGCCTGTACAGATGCCTTCCAAAAGGAAAGAAGAAAGCAACTCTTGCCAAAAAGAAAAAGAAAAAAAAGAAAATAAAAATTGGCCTTTGAGAGACAGACAATTCAGTTAAAGCCCATCTCCATAATACCCTTATTCCCTGGGGCATGTGGGAACATCAGCTGTGTTTGGAAGGCAAAGAGGCCACCTGGCCCAGCGCAGCACAGATAAAGGATGTCTGTCATGGACAGTCTCATGGGATAAACATGAATCAAGGCAGCACCAAAATTGAACTTTACTTTTAGGAGTAACAGCCCTTGAAATCCATCCATGTCTTCAAATAAGTCTCTGGGGATAGGTAATAACACATATAATGATAAACATTGTCTTGGATCTCTTGTCCCCAAAGCCACACAGAAGTGGGAATAGGCCAGTACTGATGCAGTCCAGCATTACATTTTAGCTTGGAGGAATGATATTTGCTCTTTTTCCCTCCACAGATTAACTGTGGAGAAGCCTCAATAAGTCTAAGATGCTTAAAAACTGTACCTCAGTCCTCCTTTTTGACTATGTTACTTAAGTGCATTTTTCTCTCCTCCTGTGCTCCTTTCTTGCAGACCCTCTCCTTCTCCTGCTGCACATAAAACTGTAATATCTTGAAACATGCATGCAAATTCCCAAAGTAAAGTACAAATGCAATGGGGAAACTGAGGCAGTGAGAAAGGAAGTAATTTGTCATTCAGTTTTGTGACCTCAGCATTACCCAGTTCATAAATGGTAATCAGGAATGGACCCAGTTAGGTTGTTTCCCAGTTTAATGCTGTTTGTGCTGATCTTGCTTCCTTCCAGGGCTGATTTTTTGCAATGCTTTCCTATTTTTTACTGACCCAGCACCATTAACTTCTTCCTTGCTGATTAAACCATCAATAGTCAAAGGCTGGTCAGTAGAAGAGCTGGACCAGGAATATCTCTCAGCTAGAGAACCAGATGTAGGATTGAAGCCCTGTTTGTTTACACAATCACAAGCAGATTTATTAGTACAAATGTTCTAAGACTAGTCTTTCTTTCTAACTCTAGTAATATTACTCACTTCTTACTCTTTTCTCCATAAGGTCTCAAAGCACTCTCCAAAAGACCCTGTTGCATTCTGCCACTTCCCACATGGACAAAGAACAGTCATATATTTGAGGTCACTGCTTTTTCAATGTCAGCTAGGGGAAATTGATAGAGATAAGAAAATATTGAATACTTTTTAAGTCCAGCCAGAGCTCTTTCCATTTGGCCACATTCCTTCTAAACGAATGTAAATTAACAACAAAGCATATGCACATTTATACCTACAGAAATGTACGTAAGCTGGGTGGTCAGAGCTTCAATATAAAATAGCAATGTTTCCCAGCAGAGTACAGCTCTTTGTTTCCTTTTTTTCTTAATCTTTCCCCTAAGAGTGTCTTATGGAAACAGATGGTGTTACTCATTGAAGTAAGCACTGTTTGCTTTCATCAATTTGAAGGCAGAGGACTTCACATAATGCAGTTTTGCAATACAACACCAAGTATCTCACAAGTAAAATCCTCCTCTCTCTCCATATTCAATGCTAAACAACAGCTGTGCAGAATATTCAAACTGAAAAGCCTTTGAAGTTTTCACATTTTGTGTCACTCAATCACTTCAGTTTACAAAATGAACATAAAACCTGGAGGACTTTGCTCCATACTGGGACAGGTTTCAAGTGGGGCTAGTAGAGCAAAAGCCCCAAGTGATGCACTTATCCCACTGAAACATTAGGAAACACTGTGGTGCAAAAACCTACAGTGCATGAAAACGTCAAAAGTAAAATATTTGGAGGCTACAAAGTGATCCACAACAAAGCTGAAAACTTTCTCCTTATGTCTCACCAAGTAACTGGTGTTGAAACCTCTCTGTTGGCATTCTCTTTCTTACAATGAGTCCATGTTCTGTGTTAGAGGATACTGTGCAATCTGGTGATTTTTATGGGATTGGCATATCCAGTTGTGCATGAGATGTTCTCGAGTTAATCACTGTGTTAGAACTACCAGAATTTGGAGTCATCTTGATCTTTGTACTACACTGCAAGTCACATAAAGGTTTAAAGAGACAAGTTCAGTGAGACCTTCAGGACCTGCACTGTCTTCTGATATCTGTAAAGTGAAACTGTTCTCCACTTGACCTGACTTATAAGTCCTCTTCTGACAGTTTTTCTGGGTAGATTTCTCCATTAATTGGATGATGGTAGGTACTAGCTTTACTATTTTCCACCACTGTATTTCCATTAGTATATTCAATAGCAGTCTGGGAGTGCTTCTTAGATGAGAGGCTGAATTTGACATCTGCAGATACTTATCTGTGACCTCGCTGGTCTTGGCTTTGAAGAGCAGAGACATCCCAGCTGGTTCAATGTGAGCAGCAGTATGTGTTTCCTATTATCTCACCTATGATAATCAAGAGATAATTGTCTCAATCCTGCTGCTATGTAGGCATGAGTCACTTCAGGTTAGAGACCCCTTTTAATATGGATCTCCACTAGATTCTTCCCTTTTGTTTTTCCTGTTTTACTACTAACCCTCACGAATAATTTACATTGTCCTCAATTTCCACAGGAACCAGAATTGTTTCTCAGATTAACTTGTCTAGAAGTTCTCTGCCTGTCCTGTGGGAGTAACATGCTATGATGTTATTTGATAAAAATAGGCATCATCTCAACATTCATTCTAAAAATGGTACCATGGGCATTTATCCCAAACCTCTGTACTCCACTCTGAGGGCATGCAAAGGCAGTAGCATGTAGGACAACAAAAGAGTCCTTCCTCCAGGTTCTTCTGTCCCCCATGGGCACACATCCTCTACACACAGCCCATCCTTACAGAAACTACTGCAATAATTTACACTGGAAAAGCCATTTTTGTTGCCCAAGACTTTTCCCACAAAAAGGACTGTTTCCAAGCATTGTCATGAAGCCTCTTCATAAAATCCACCTCTATACTAAATAGGCTGAACCACATAAGGGTCTGAACACAGGCACTGTCACTCACATTTTGGACTAGTCCTTGGTTCACTTTTGACCCAGGCTACCTGGCATCCAGAACATTTCTGAGCATGGCTTGGGAGTTGGCAGGAACTTTGGCCATTCCCAATAAGCAGGAAGGAATCGTGGTTTGGAGTTTGATAGCATGACCACAACCAGATGATATGTTCCAAGAGACCAAACAGTGTTTCAGGAGTTTGTAATATCCTTGGTGAAGACACAGTGGCATGGGCTGAGAACTGAAAAAATAACCTGAGAGCAGACTGTCTGCCAGTGCTACAGCATCTTCTCCTTCTGCTACCCTGGCAAGCCTGATTAGAGCTGCCCAGGAATGTCAGTGCATCCTGAAGTCTCCAGACTCCAGCACAGCTACAGCCCAGGTTGCTATGTGTTTGTCCTCCCACCTATTTACAGTGATCAGTAGGATAGACCATTCCTTCAGGAGCATTCAGCATAGACTGTGCTCAGGTTTGATCAGGAGAAGCCAATGAAAAAACCTTATTGGCTTCCCTGGTTCCAACATAACCCAGAGAGATCAGCTTTCACTTCAGATTTATCATTGCCTCAGAGCAGAGGGTATTTCCCTTGGTTTTGTACAGACAGCAAATTACACAAAAAACCTCTGGCTCACAGATCACAAACTGGTAAAAAATCAAAGGGAATCAGAGGAAATGCTTTTCTGCTGAATGGGGAAAATTAATCCCAAGTGTAATTTCACTGGCATCAGCGCAAATTCAACAATGGACTACATCTACCATCTGCAAGAAGAACAGGTTTGTGTTCTCCTTTCACATGTACTTAAACATACATTTTCCTTTCCTCTTTTAAACCTTTTGCATTTGAGAGGGCTGTTTCAAGAGTAACATGCTTTCACATGCATTTTAGTACTCAGGCCAATAATATAACCAGGTATTCTTTTCACAGTGGTCCCAAGAGACTATCCAGTGACAAAGTCCAGGTGTTCTGGGCAGTGCAGAGAGCACTGGACTATGTCATCTACAACAACCCAAGGAATTTACACAGGCGTTGAAGTCCAAGACAGTCAAATCTAGCACTCTGTGGCCACAACACCATCATAAGAGAACCCCAGTTAACTTTCTTCTAGGGCAAGAGATGCTTCCCACTGCAGAAAGCTCATAATGAAGTTTGGCTGCAGCATTGTTTTTGGGCACCTGGTTCACACACCACTGATACCTAATGTGGTAATGCTGCTCACCAGACCAGCTACAAAGGATGCAGAGGAAGGAAACTCTACAGGTTTTTACAGCTTTTTTACAAGAGATTTGCAAATGTCAGAGTTCACCAGGCTGGGCATTGCCTGGACTGACAGCAGTGTTATGTGCAGAGCTGTGTGTATACAGGCGTAGCTTACTGGTTGCATGCATCCAGGGACTACATAAAATAAATATAAAAACTGGCTTTTCTAACACAAGTAACTTGCCTCAGAAACACCTCAGCAGAGGCAAAAAGAGACTAGAGCCACTTAGATTCCAAAACTTTTTCAGTTTTTGCTGAACTATCCCCTTGTGAAGACAAGCCAGCATCACCCTCCCAGCCTTTCCCTGCCCAGCACTCTGGTGCTGTGCTCTGCCCTGTCCTGTACTTATCCCCTGGGTGCTGTTTCATGCACAGCCCTTCCCTGGTCGTTCTCAATCTCAGGTATTGTTGTCCATGGAGAATCTCTTATATTTATTACTACACTTTCTTTCTTGCTTCACTTGCTAACCCCATCCTGGACATGCATAACTAACTAAATTCCCTTCTCCTTTCCCACAGTGAAAGGTAAAACAATTTTTTTTCAGTTCACTGAATCTATCCCAACACAGCACACCAGCTCATCTCCACCTAATGCTCCGTCTGTAACATGTACCTTCTGACAGTATAGGAAAAGCAGCTTTGTTCATTAAAAGGAGTCTGATTTGAGGCAGTTTGGTTTTCACCCAAAGAAGATTGCCACAAATGGTGCTGTGAATAACTAGAAGAGCTGAGAGCTTCTTCAGCTGGTTTAGGAAGCCAGTGTCCAGAGCTGCTGCTGCTTCTGTGGTAGAAGAGGCAGAGACTCAAAGCTTGTAAAGCCCAGTTCTCAGGTGAAAGTTCTGCTGTGAATCCAGAGGAAAGCAACATGAGACATGAGACAAAGCAGCAGTTTCTCTCTCCCACCTATTTTCACACAATAGTACTGCACACAGCTGAACCAGTGCAGTGGAAAATAATGGTATGATTTCTAAAGGACTTTTGCAAAACGAAGGATGTAAGAGACATTTTTTCTTCAGGTTAGAGAATAATGTCACACAATAATAAAGAGCAGAAGTTGGTTGTTTTTGTTAAAAATAATGAGAAGCCACAACTTTGAGCAATTTGATCATAAATTTTTTACTTGCTTTTCCTCCTGCATATGGAGGTTGAGATGGTAGATAAAATTTACTATGACAAACCACCAGCATTAATGCTTTAATCAAAAAAAAACAAATGGTCCCCTTTGAAATCTCCTGCCCACCTAGAGAGAGTAATGGGGTTATAAATGGAGAAAGAACAAATATTGACTCTATGAAATGTAAAGGTACCTGGGAGTTCACCCATCAGTCTTTAGATTACACTTGCCTTTCAAGATGAATGGGATTTCTTTTATAATCCATTTCAACTGGGGTTTTTTTAGCATCTCAGGAAACAGGAGGGGCACATCAGTGGTCTCTAGGTTCTCAAGGTGTTCTAGACTGTTTCTGAAGGACAAGACCTCAAATTTCTGGAATGAGGTAGATGCTCCCAATCCAAGACACGTCTTTCAGTTTGAGATAAATACTGAAGGAACTGCCTGGACTAGTCAATGAGTTATTTGTTTAATGGTGTTTCTGGGGCAGCTTTCTGTAAAATGGCTCCAGAACTCAGCCTCCATCACTCAGAGACTATAGATGCTCAGAGGCAAGGACACCCCTTGGCATCTGGACCAATACAGGATTCAAGAAGACCCAAGAAATTTACTGCCTAAGGGAAAGACCTCTGGCATCATTTACTGAACTTAATCTTACTTTGTCTCATACTCTTCATAATTCTCCAAATTCATAACATCTCACTCTTTTAACCTCTAAAGCAACTTGTCTTCTACACAGATTATTGAAATAATTTCAAAATTGGCTTTCTTGTTAGACACAATTTCTCTTTAAAATTTCTTACTAAATCAGAAAATTAGGAGAATCAAGTGTTTTATAAATGCTGAGATCAGCCAGTGTTGTCCCTTCCATAACCTGTAAGGGTGTCATGCATCCCAGAGGAAACGGAATTCTGAGTGGGGACATAATCAAGAGCAAAAGACCCAAGAAAAACTACAAAGCCACATAGCTCAAATTCTCAATGATCTGAAAACATCACAGATGCCAAGAGGAATTTAAAGACACTTTTGTCTCTGAACACAGAGCCAATATCTACTGAGGCACAGGCAAAGCTACCAACAGACCAGTTCACATTTCACATATCCCCTGCACCCTGACAAAAATCATTGGCACGTGGGTGTTTTCTTCTCCCATACAGGTTATACAATAACAATTTTCCCTCCAGGGCTGGAATGCAACAAAGGGAAAAGGAAATGGAAGAGCATAGGTGTGCATGAACACGGTGGTGATGTGCTGTGGAAGCCATGGCGACTGCCAGAGGCCCTCAGGAAGCCTCAGGCTCAGAGGAGCTGTTGTGACCACTTTCCCAGCACTGCACAGAGGGGAGAACATGCACTGGCCTGGCAGGGTTAACTGCGTGTGGCTCCAGCAGGATGCACACCAAAACAACCGAGGCCCGGGGCTGTTTTGACAGAATGAGCAGAAGATTTTCCAGCCCATCACTTTCCTGAGCTCAGTGCTGGGATGCTGTGTCTGAAGAACAGCTCTCCCTCTCCTCTTTGCTTGCTCTACAGTAAGGTAAGAAATGTAATTGTGGATGCTTGTTGGCCACTTTAATGAGCAGCTGCTCTATCCAGAAGGGTCTGGCACCTGAGGTCATTTTAAGCAACATTTGGGGATTTCTCTGATTATTTTCAGGTAGGTCAACTCACCTTAAGTTAACCAACAACTCATATCTCATTAAAGGGAAGCTTCCAGAAAGACTAGAACTGACATCAGATTGTCTAAAGGTTGTAATAAAATCCACTATATTCAAACCTTTCCAGAATAGTTTATAGAGCTGCTTTGGAACCTGGGATAAACAGGACACAGAGGAATACAAGCAGAGCCTTGTGTCTCTGCTGACACAGGTTTGCAAGAGAGCCTGAAGGATTCAGATACCTCTGGACAGTCTGAAAGGAGCTATGTCTGCTCCACCAGCCACTGCTAGGGCTACAGGAGCTATGAATAGCTTAACAGGTGTTCTGAAAAGAGCATAATTTAGCTAGAAGGTGAGGTGGAGAGGCCCTCCATGAGCCAGTCCCATTTCTTTTGTAATCTGGGGACATCCAGCTGCCTCTTCTCAACCCCTAATGGACAACAAACCAGATCTCCAGAGCAGCTTAGCCCCCCACAGATATCTCTTTCTGTTTAGAGACACAGTAATATCAGCAGGTGTTACCACTTTTTGCTGTGTTTTCCTATAAAAAGATGTCAATGTTCCCTTGGGCAACATGAAAATTTACTCCCTTCACACCCTCTGACAGGCCACAGACAGCTGTGTTGGGGCTGCTGCAACGTGGCTTCAGGTGTTCAGAAGAAATCTCTGGGATTTCAGACTGCAGTGCAGACTGTTTTGGAAGGTGATCCTGACAGCCCTGATCCTGGTGGTGCTGGGACTGAAGCACTGCATTCCTGGGGACATGAGCAGGTTAAATCCAGGTAAGCAGGTCAGCTCAGGCCAGTAAAATCTGTTGGGCATCTCCACACAAGAAATGTGCACCCCTCCCTTACCTTCCAAATGCAGCATATGGTCTGAGAAGGTCTGTTCTTCAGGCTTTGTTACAACAAAGCTGAGTTAAAGCACAGAAATAAAAAAATGAATGGCTCAGAGTGACAAAGAATGTGGGGAGCAAAACACAAGGTCTCCTTCCTCCTTAAACATTGTCCTTTTTTCCTCTAATGAGCAGGACCATTTTTCAGTGAAATCTTTAGTAAGGAAGTGCAAAGAGGGATCAGTTGTACTGCTGACCTGGGAGAGAATCTGTTGACTTTATTGATACATCTGCAAGGACACATCATCAAGGGAAATACTGATGTCAAAAGAGATTTGAGTTTGAAATAGGCTGGAGGTGGAAGTTTGTCCAGCTGGATTAATGAGGGTGTTTGGGATGACTGTGAGCACTGCTGAACTGCCATGTTCAGTTTTGAAACAAATACCTCAAGAAGGGAAATAAGGGAGGAGACTTCAAACATGAAGGATGGCATTCAATGGAAGATCTTGGGCACATCCTACTTCCATAGATGAGAAAAGATCAGGCTAAGCACTATTTTCTACCTGTCCTGCTTTTCTTCCCAAAGAAACTCAGATTTGAGTAGTAAGGAACCATAAGTGAGCTTCCCCATGACTGGACAGGAAGGACTAGAAATATGTTCAACTCAGTCAGAATTAATTCAGAGAAGTACCAAAGTCTGTTTAATCACAGAATAAGCTGAGTTTGAAGGGACGCTCAAGGATCATCAAGTCTACCACGTGCCTGAGAGCATTGTCCAAACACTTCTTGAACTCTGTCAGGCTTGGTGCTGTGACCACTTCCCTGGGGAGCCTGTTCCAGTGCCCAGCCACCCTCTGGGTGAAAAACCTTTTTCTAACATCCAACCTAAACCTTCCATGACACAACTTCAGGCCATTCCCTCAGGTCTTGTCACTGGTCACCACAGAGAAGTGGCCTCTGCCACTCTGCCTCTCCTCTCTCCTCACCAGGAAGGTGTAACTGCAATGAGGTCTCCCCTCAGTCTCCTCTTCTCCAGGCTGCACAACCCAAGTGCCCTCAGCCACTCCTCATATGGCTTCCCCCAACACCTTTCACCATCTTCATTACCCTCCTTTGTTATATCACCTGAGAACAGTGATGCCTTTCCTTTATGAACTTCACTCTATTCCAGTGATTGTAAAGTGATCCATATTTTAGATTTTGTTATATAGGCAAGAAGAGTGGGGAGGCAGCCCTTCCCCTACTCTGTCTGATGTGACAGAATGAAGAAACTCAAGGTGAGTGTCTGGCCTCTGTATTTCAAACTCAAGAAAGCTGTTCCTAAAAAAAGATACCCAACACATGGTCCAGTGTCTTGATGCCAGGGTGCCTCAACAACCCACACAGGAATTGGGAAATACACAGGGGCAAGTTTCTAGGCCCTGTAGGGCACCTCAAGAGAAGTGAGGTTCTCTTTGGAAGCCCTGACCTCAGGGCAGTTCCAGCCCATCAAAATGGTTTTGTTAGCCTGCAATCCACAGTGGTCAGTCAGGGAGTTAAAAGTGGCTCCCTGACACTGAAACATCCAATTCTCTTCTTTAGAGACAGCTGTGAGCTGCAAATCTCAAATCTGCAGTTTTCCAGGTCATAGCCCACACATCTCCTTACAGCTATTTTGTTATCTCCTTGATCACCATTAAGATATTGGAATTACCCTCACATGATAATTCCTCACCCCCTGAAAAATATTATTCTACCTTTTTAATAGTGTTTACATAAGGGATAAGAACATAAAAAAAGATTAAACTTGAGAAAGAGTGGTGTGCTCAGTGCTGGTGGAGATTTTTTTTGTATTTTAAGGGTCAGAGTGCCCTCTTCTGTCCCATCCATGTCCTGCTTATTAACTCACTGTTAGCAGATCACAGAAAAACTGTGACTTGAGTTCTGCACACCTTATTGTCTTCTAAAGCACAGTTAAGAAACCAAGCACCAGATCACAAAGTAGGAAATTACTCTTGTTAATGGGGGGCTTGGGAAGTCATCTGCAACCAAAAAAAGGGGTTGGGGGAATATCACAGACAACATGGTGGATCTAATTAGTTCATGAGGTCAGGGATATTTTGAAGTGAATCTCTGCGAAGTTTAAACAGCAGGGTGTTATTTATAGACTTGCATTTAAAATTCACCTTCCTCCTGCCTCTGTAACCACTAATTGAATCCAGACGGATGGCCAAGGAAATCTGACTGCCACAAACATATTAAAAGTACCTCGACAGTACTTTTGCATATAATACTTTCTAAACTGATCTTGGTGAAAAGCACTGGGACTGCGGGATATCTGAATTATGGACAGAGATAACAATGCCCTCAAAAAATTTTTTTAGTTGAGTGTTTTTATCATGAAAACACACATAAGAAAGCGTGTTTCTGGAAAACAATACCACCACTTCGATGTGGCAAAGCCAGGATTAATGAACCGTGGTGGATCCCTGTGATGTCCAAGGAGCCGCTGATCCCAGGGGATGCGCTGGGATCCAGCCCCGCATCCCATGACAGCACCTGCCCCTCTCCGCCTGCCACATCCCAAATCGCCCTGAGGGAAGGAGGTGAAAGGGGCCGCTTTGTTTCCCTTCGTCCTTAAATCACAGAATGGGCTGGGACGATCTTTAATGTCCTCCCACTAAACCAGCCCCATCCAAGCCGGCCTTGATCACTTCCAGGGATGGGAAGTCCACAGCTTCTCCGTGCAGTCAGTTCCAGCGCCTCACCGCCCTCACAGCGAGGAATTCCCTCCCGATATCCAACCTGAAGCCGTCCCAGTTCAGCCCCGCCCCGTGAGGCGGCCCCGTCTCCGCGCTCCGTCCCGCCGCGCTTTGTCCCCCCGCGCTCGCCGTAGCGGCCGCGCCGCAGCCGCAATGGCGGCCGCCTGCGGGAGGCTGGTGCCGAGGGGCGCCGCCATCGCCCTGCCCTGCCGTGAGCACCGCCCGGGCCCTCGCCCTCACCCCCGGCACCCCCGAGCCTCCCCCCTGCCCGGCATCCTCCTCCTGCCCTCCCTGGCCCACAGAGCGGGGGGGACGAGGCTCCTGCCCTCCCTGGCCTGGCGGGCGGGTTGTGGTGCCGTGTCCTGCTTTGGTGGGGGCGGTTCAGCTTGAAATCACGGGTGTTTTGAACGTTGTTTTGTATTTTACAGGGTGTTTTTCTTTATCGGGGTATCGAGTGAGCAGCGATGGAAAGCCACCGAAATTCCAGCCGCCTCCGAAGCCCGTCATTATTGACAGGAAGACGCAGAAGGAGGAGAGGAGGTGAGGGGGTCCCACTGCTCACCTGAGCTTGTAGAGCCTCACCTGGGCTGTGCTCAGGCTCGTCACTGTGTGAGCACTCACTTGAAGAATCAAGGCATTATTACACAAAAAAAAAAAAAAAAGAAAAACAAAAAACCAGCGCAGTTTGTAAAATTCTAGCAAAAACCATTTGTGTTGAAATATGTTTAAAACACCCTAAAATACTGTTTTTGGAGTTTCTGAAAGCAATGAAACATGGGAAGAAATGTAGAGCAGTAAATACTTTTGAAAATTTCGGGTTAATGTGGGAGATTATGTCTGTTAAATGCATCTCTCTAGTTAAAGGCATCTCTTTAGTGCCAGGGGTGACAGAGACACCAGGTCCTGTGTCTGCCTTGGACCACAAGGCCAGTTGTGAGCACGTGCATCACTGGTTGGGACATGGACCTGATGTCTCTGGTAGCCTTCATAAGATGTCTCATTCTGGGTATTTTTGGTGTCACCTCAACCCATTTCATGGAATCACAGAATGGTTTGGGTTGGAAGGGACCTAAAGATCATCTTCTTCCAACCCCCCTCCCACTAGACCAGGTTGCTCCAAGTCCCATCCAGCCTGTTTGTGAATGCTTCCAGGACTGGGGCATCCACAACCTCCCTGGGTTTTAAACCAAATTTGCACTGCTTTAAATGACCCAGTGGTTCAAACTGCAGTGCTGTGTTTGGAAGAAGAGTGGTGGTATTGTAATGTTCATCTGCCCCCTGCAAGAAACCTCACTTTGAAGATCATGAGTGGATTTGGTGGTGTTTGCTGCCTGTGGGCAGCAGCATCAGCCAGAACCTCTGCTGCCTCCACAGCCCCCATAAGGTTTGTAAGGCAGATTTGCATTTGTCCTCCTCTCTGTTGGGCACTTCTCTCCTGGCCATATCCAGGACTTTTAAGATGCATCTGTACAACTGAATTGAGTCCACCTTCATCCTTCCACTCTGAGGCCAGGTGGTCTTGCCATCCAAACCAGAGTGAGCACATCCAAGTATCTGTTGGAAATGGTTCTCAGCTCAAGCCAATCCATGTCAGGAAGTGTGCACTCAACTCAGAAGTTAGATAACTGAGGTCCAGGCCGTGGGGAACTTCTTTGGCATGGTTTAATATTTTTTGTAGCAGAAAATAATTTTACCAGTCCATTTAAGCTTCTGTAACACAAAAGGATATTTATGTGTTGTGTCCTGTAGAATCAATTTGTGAAAACTGTAATAGATTCTTCCATATTTGTTATTATAAAGTCAACAAATAATAAGTGTTCTGTCATGGGGATTACAATTAAACCATGAAATAACCTTTCTAAACTGTGACAGCACTAACTGAACTATCCTCTTTCAGTCAGCTCCTCTGAAACCAACATGTGTTACTGGTTTGGGGAAAAGTCTGTTTAAAAGAACAACAAAGAAACCCCAATAAGAAAGCCACATAAATACTCCAAACCAACATCAAAACCCCACAAAAATTCCTTTTAGATAACAAAAAACAATAATTAAATAAAATTGGTGACTTCATAAACTGTAGTTCATATCTCTGAAAATGCAACAGCTGATAATTTTAAGCCAAATATTTGGAATTGTCTTGTATTTTTATGCAAATGCTTTTGTTTCATACTGTTAAAAGTTTTGCTTTTCTTACAGGTTCCTGAGCCCTGAATTTATACCTCCCAGAGGGAGAACAGCTCCTCTTAAATACTACATAGAAAGGAAGGATATGATACAGAGAAGAAAAGTGTTCAACATCCCAGAATTCTATGTTGGTCGGTGTCAGCACTAAAACTTTTATAATTCTGTCAGTATTTTACATTGTGTGGGGTGTTAGAAGGTGTGGTCATATGTAGAATAGCTTAAAACATAAAGTCTCAGGTGTGTTAGATTGACTAGGATTCTGTACGTAATACTTCGTATTTTAATCTCATATTTACATCCTGATTCATTAGAAAAGAGTAATCCTAATGCATTCCCTATGTGTTTTTTTTTCAATCCTGGCACTTGAGCATATGGTTTACCAGTAGAGCTAAAGAAAAAAAAATACGTTAGATTAATTATATTCAGTTTGGATAGGGAAGAGTAAAAGCATAATGGTGAAGAAAGTTTGCAGTTAACCTCCAGTACCACTTCAACCTGTGCCAATTCAGGTCACATTAGCAGTTTTTCTGTTTCTGGCAGTTTTGATAGGAAACAAAAATATTTTCAAAATGCACCTGAATAGATGCACTTTGCCTGACTTGCCACATTTTGGTACATATTAACTGGGACAGGCAGTTTATTTAAATCTATTTTTTTTGGCAGGCAGTGTACTCGCTGTGACAACTGCAGATCCCTATGCCAGTGACAAATCCAAACGGTTTGTTGGGATCTGCATCCAGAGGGGAGGGAAAGGACTCGGCGCTACCTTTGTCCTTCGGAATGTCATAGAAGACCAAGGTGGGGGTCCAGCTGTGGTAATTATGCTGCAAGTGTTCAGCTAAAAATGAGTTATGCTGTAGAAATTTAGTCTTTGGGGAGGAAAACAGCAGATTGAAGTGAAAGTATGAGTCTGCCTGTTAGAGTACTGTACAAGTTTAAAACTCTGCACACGGAAATGTTGATGTGCTCTGTACTTGTAGGCATGGAACTGCACAGTAATTTTTAGACATTCTGTGATGGTTGTGCTTATGTCTGAGCCTGGGCTGTCTGTTGCCATGTAAATACCTGCCCAGTTTGAGCACTGTTGTGTTTTCATGAACTGGGGATGTAGGTGTGAACTGCTTTAACAAGCAACAGATTAGAAGAGTTTTATCACAGGTTTGTATTCTGGATTATGACAAAATCAGGGGCAGTGCAAATAGTTCTGAAGGCAAATATGAAAGGGGTGGGCGTCTCTTCATACACACTACATCTACACTGAGATGCATAATTAACAGCCATTGTAACCAAAAGGAAATAAAGTTTAAAACCCAAACTCATCTTCCTTAAATTCGAGCCATTCAAGTCTCTTAAGCCGTGATGTATCAAAGATTTGATTTACAAAGAAACGTGCAGAGTGCACGAGTACTGTCACAAGTGCACACAGCACTGCAGGGCTCTGAGGACTAAAAAGCAGTTTGCAATGATACAGGAATGTGTAACTGAAGCAATACTGCTTGGGTGTTAGTATTTCTCCTGAATTTGGTTCATTAACCAGGCTTTCTGTCTCTAAGGGGTTGAAATCTGTTATGAACTGTACAGTCCTCGAATCCAGGCGATCGAGGTGCTGAAGCTGGAGAAGAGGCTGGATGAGAACCTGATGTACCTGCGAGATGCCCTCCCCGAGTACAGCACTTTCGATGTCAATATGAAACCTGTGCCTCGTATGGACCACGAGGAAATTCCTGTGAACAAGGTAGGAGCCACGTGTTTCAGTGGGAAAGCACAGGATTATTTACAACTTCCATTAATGACTGTTATCCTGGCAGGCTGTAGCAGCTCGTTGCTACATCAGTTACCAGGGTGACAAAAGTAGGTAAAATTAGGCAAGGCTTTGTGCCATTTCTGTAATGAAAGAATGGTGAGGAACACCTACCATCCTCTGGAGTTAATTTTGAAGACATACACAGAGGAGCAGCCTCCACATTCCTCTTTGGAACAGTGCAGAGGGGAAAGCTTTTCTTACAGGAATGTTATTAATGTCGTTACTGATTCAGAAGTGGTTGGTATCAGGAAACAAGGTAGGAAAGATGGAAGAGTCACCTAAAATATGCATCTCAGGCAAGATCCAGAAACTATCAGACCCTGCCAGTGTTGTGTAGAAACTCAGTATAATAATTTCTCCCTTTCCCTCTCATGCTACTTCTATTTTTTCTTAACAAGGAGCAAAACTACAAAAGATGAGTTAGCTTCAATTTATGTTTCAATTAAGGACTCTCTGATAAATCAAGACAGCGTTAATTAAAAAGTTTTACAAGATACTGTGATAACAATCATAAAGTAATAAACACACTGACAGATTGGTCAGTTTTCTCTTACTTTCCTCCTGTTAGAGCAGCAGTTGTCACCTTTCTCTAAGATCACAATCAAAAATCTAATTCCTTAATACCTTTTTATTGTTTTGGGGTTTTAATTTTTTTATCTTTCACTCTAGCTGCAGGTACGAATGAAACCTAAACCATGGTCAAAACGGTGGGAAAGACCCAAATACAATATAAAAGGAATAAAGTTTGAGCTACCAGAACATAAAATGAAAGCAGCACAGAAGTGGAGCCAGCCATGGCTGGAGTTTGACATGCTGAGAGAATATGATACGTCAAAAATAGAGGCAAAGATTCGGAAAGAACTGAGTGAAGAACTTGAAAAATAATAATGTTTCTTGCAGTCTAGAATTCCTGACAAAATTAATATTTTAGTTTACTGTATGGATGATCAATTGTCAAGTTTTGTATATACGTGGGCAAAGCAAACAATAAAGTTAACCTTTCCAGATTTCAGTGTGAACAGATTTCTGTGGCTCAAGTGTGCACTGCCCTCCCAATGCTTACAACTCATTACAAGGAATCTTTATTCCAGAAACAAACATCTACAGAACTAAACTGTGATAGAACATCAATTACATTTCTGTCATAGCACAAGGCTGGTGCTAGAGACAAGCTGGGATGAGGCAAAGCAGAACAAGAGAAAAGCAATGAGATCATGAGCTTGTGGTGATTGCTGATCAACAGTTGCATTTTTTTTTTTTTTGCATTCTGAGAGGAAAAACAGCAGAAATTGATTATTAGAAAGCAGTATTTGCAATATAAATCCTGAAGCTACTGTGGGTTAGTGGAGCTGGAGTGGGGTTTTTATCATACATCTTAATAACATTTTTGTCACATTTTAAAGAATTGAACTGTAAGAGTCATTACCACAGTAAAGTATTTTATTTTCAAAAAAAACCCAAATTATTTTTATTCTTTTGTCTGTAATAGTGATCTAACCTATTTAT
>VZTT01008583.1:47991-66595 GCA_013400855.1 Buphagus erythrorhynchus | reverse complement strand
AAAAATTAATAATATTATTAATTAAAATAGGAAGAAAAAAGCTCCCCTCATAGTTTTGTCTTACTTAAGACTTTTTAATTTAAAATTTCCAGCCCTATTAGCATTCAGGTTCAAACCAATATGAAGAGAATGACATTAACACATAGATGGCTTCCATGTACTTCAAGTTTTGGAAAGCAAATACTGAAATATTTTTAGTGTAATCTCATATAGTAATCCTACAGGTTTACATTCATGACAGGAAGTCAGTGCACAGCACATTTATCAGAGTTAAGTGCACCTCTGTGTAAGAGTTACCTTCGATGCTCACACATTTCCAGAACCTGTGTTTTCTCATAACCTTCCATTCCACCTTTTGTTGGTTTGCCATTCCCACCTATCAGAAAACAGAAACAGCCAAAAGTAAAGTGGTACGTTTTTAAAATCCCTGTTTTCTTTTCAATCAGGAAACAAAGAATCTCCTTCTACTGTTTTGGTTTTGGTTTTTTTTGATTTGGAAAATAACCAACTAAAGAACAAACTTAATCAAAACTCTAACAGTATCCAGAGTAAGTCACAGTAAATTCCTTGTAGCACTAATAACTTTCTGGTATGTGCAAAACATGCCAAAGAGAAAGGGTGTACTACTACTGAAGTACTATCATGTAAGAAAAAACAGCCTTTCTACTATATTAAATACAACTAGGAACATAAAAAACAATGCTATGTTCTGCTAAACATGCAAGTACAGTCTCATTTGTAATGAGCTGGAGGTAAAATCATTTTACTAGCAACTCTTACTATGGCATTACCCTTTTCTCCTTACACCTGCTGTCAGTTTGCCACATCATTTTACANGCTCTCAGCTTTGCCTAAACAGTTTTAAAGGGTTTGGTTTTGGAGGTCTGGTTTGTTTGGGTTTTTTAAATAGCAGCAGCTAGACATTCACACAGCATACAAACAATACCTTGGTGTGGAAAGAAAATACAAGCTGAGAAAACTGTACTGATTTTTCCTACACAGTTTTCTTTTAGAAAAAACCCTTACACAAAGTAGCTTCTCTCTTCATGCTGAGCCACATGTGTGTCACCTCCTAGTTTGAAATCTCCAATCTGAGCACACACATAGACTTACAGACACTCTCAGGTGAAAGTGATATTGCCAATTACACATTCAGCTTTTTCAGATACTCACAGAATTCCATAGTAAGCAAGCTTTCTCCAACTTGAGACCTACTGGAAAACTGACTCCCATTTTTCTTTTTAAATATTAATGGGTAACTGAACAACTAAAAATTAACAAGGCACTCAGCCACGTCATATTCAGAGAAATTAAACCAGAGAAAAAACAGTGTAATGGGCATTACTGAGGTAAGAATTCAAATGAGGTACAGCCGCCTACTGACAACGGAAAGGGGAAGGGAGATCAAAGGTGACAATTAAAATCTTAACCCAAAAATGAACCGTATTTCTGCTCAAAGACAGAAGTTATTTTCTCACTGAAAATTACTTTGTACTAACTTGTCAGATGCTGAATATAAGCAGATTCATTTTTCAGCTCCTCTTGCCTTCGCTTCGATACTCTGACGGCTCGTTGCTGAAGAAGGGCATGTACAGCCCATTCCTGTTCATTAATGTCCTTCAGCTGCAATACAGTAAACACTAATCAGGCTTTCAATTGACTTAAATCTCACAAGAATGAATGAAAACCAATTTCCATGGGTTTTTTGTATAACTGTGAAATTAGAACAGAAGTATCATAGATTGACAAGTAAGTTCCTGGTCATGGGAGTTTTTCAGGCTGAAAACACAAACTACATGCCAGTTACACGTCAAGGACTAAGATTTCATACAAAAGGGTTCACCAGGACACTGCTGGTTTTCCTTTGTTTTATTTCAGTTTGCTTTTGAGGCACTAGCCATTGAAGAACATGTGTTCACTAACTAACATTTCTTCTCTTTAGAGCTACCTGAAGAAATTCACAACTGCAAAGTGACAAAAAATTAAATTTAAATTAAATTTGATTCTGATAGAACTGATTTTTAAGTGGGTCATATATCTCATTTTTCACTGACAGAATACACCTTTATCACCCTAAAAAAAAAAAAGGAGGAAAATACACATACTTTTTCATTCAAACAGTTTATCAAGTTTTCTACATATGTTTTCATGGCCCTGTAGAATTTGTAGTTCAGAGCTGCATCTGAAGACTTCTCCAACTCCTGGACAGACATCTTTGAGCTCTCAATATCCTCCATATATTTTTCATACTCTCTCTGGTGGGCACGGTGCACATCTTGTAAGGATGTTATCCTAAAAGAGAGAAACCCAGACAATCAGAACTACTGCCAACTTTTAACAGCTGATGCATTCCAAAACATTTTTCCCATTATAATCACATACAAAATCTTTGCCTGTACTAATAATAGCACTTGCATTTGACCTGAGCAGCACTGAAAGATTTACCCATGCCAACATTTACAGAAGCACAGGGTATGGGCAAACATCATGCTTTGGTGACCCAAATGTCATTTATGTGGTGCTGGTTTTGAAAGCACCACAGGTATTTCAGCTGGACTCCTCAATACACCACACCCCAAAATTACATGGTATCACATTATTAAATAGATTCTACCCAATGTAATCTGGTAAAAACTACAGCTCACATCAGCATGTCCATAACAGTTAATAGAAGTTGCATGGACAGAAGTACCTGTAAGCATTCATAATGTGCTCACTATTAAATACAAACCAATCAAGAACTCTTACTATTGTGTGATAAACACCAAAAACTTCTGTCTACAGCTGTCTCTACTAGACAGGTAGCACACAAACATTTACATACATTACAGCTCTGCTTCCTCTCTTTTTTACCCCTTCCCTCCTTACATATCCCAAATGTTTGCTCAGTTTGAGCAGGCCTATAACAGAATCAAAGCACAGACCACAATTTCTTTCACCTCCCTGAACACTTCCCAAAGAAAATAGGTGAACTAAGCTATTGTGTTCTACTGTGCTACAAATTAAAAAGAAAAAATATTAACCTATTTCAGCACTTAATATGTTAAAAACATCTACAAAGTTTACACCAAACAAGTTCCCTCTCCCCTTCTTGCTGTTTTCCAGACAAGCTGTCCACTCTTCATAGCTGGACTCTTATGTTTTCTTATTTGATTCTGTACGTCTCCTGCTTCAGTTAACTCAATTACCTTCAGGTGATTAAAGCTAAGAAAGCATACAATTCCACAAAAATATTTAGTCCAACTTAGTTTCACTTCTCTAGACAAATGCATCACTGATGCTCTGTACAAAGCAAAGATTATACAGAGAGAGCCTGGTGCAAGTTCACAGCACAATTTATGTTTCACTTGTATTAAGTTACTTGTCTAAACTTATCTGAACAGCTGCTTCCCAGTGCTGGGAGGGATGACAGGGGATGGCTTACCTTGGGATGCCTGACCCCAGCTGTCCTTCCCACACACCCTTCAGGAGGTTCCCATGTCCAACCCAGGACACTTCAGCTGCCCACACAGCAGCTGAGCTACTCAAGAGAAGTCACAGCCTGGCACACAGCTAAAGATAAAGATCCAGGCACGTTCTGGAAAGGCTGCAGAGAACTTAGGCTGTTTTAGGAAATACTGGGCTATTTTTGCAGCTGGTATAAGAACTGCCATAGGAGGGGTGGGAGTGCCAGCTCCACCTGCTCTCTCCCAGTGAAGTTCTGTTTGCTAGGTGAATGTAACATCAAGCCAAGGCTCCTGCCAAGAACTGCCAGTAAGCAGAAAAAGTTTCTGCCAAATAAATGAATTTACTTTCTAAAGTCGAGTTCACAGAAACACTCTTGGAAAGTCCAAATGCTCCCCTGAAACAAAGTGCTGCCACATAAAGTAAAAAATTTGTAGTACTCCATTAGACATCATTACACATGAAAACAACCCCAAAAAAGCTCAATGCCCTGGAAAAAAGAATAAAACTTCAAAGCTGTTGTCTCATTCTGTGACAAAAATTCAGACAACTGGTAAGTTAAGGAGTTACCTTTCAGTCAGTCGTTTCTTCACAATTTCCAAATTCACAGGTGGTAGAGAAACAGAGGTATCAAATCTGGGTTTCGTTGGTTGATATTTACACACAGAAGCATCATCACAAATTTCCTACAAGAATTAAGTGTCAATTTTTAATACACCATTTACACAATTTCTCCCTTTGCAACTCTACAGATCAACAAGACATCATTTGAATACCAGACATCTGATACAAAGATACATATTTCAATCACAAAAAAATCTAGACAAAACCCAATCAATTCAAGCATTAAGTCCATAACTAACAAGGTCTGTGGATATAAATTGCTGCTGTTTCCTGAAAAGCAGAATTAACTCTTCCATAAGCAAGTGGACTATGAGGATCTAAGATCATATTGGATTTGAACATCAGTCTCAGAACTTTCTCCCACTTCTCTACTCTCCAAATTGAAAAAAATTTCTACAACTGTCAATTTGGACTTCAATAAAGGCTGGTTATTCAGATACTCCTAGTCTGATCCAGAGTCAGTGATCCAAGCCAGAATAAAACTTCCAGCACATCAGAATATAGTTTACTTTTGCCAATTACATACTGAGAAAAAGACAGCATTCTGCTGGACTGTGAAGAGAGCTCTCAGATTGACACTCAACAGAAATTTAGCAGAATAGAAGAATAATTTTTGCATTGCAACTTTGCAACATTTGTATTATTTGCATACTCTTGCTTTCAAGATCCCTTGCACAGCAGCAAAAAAATCAGAGTTAAGAATTTTCTTCT
This sequence comes from Buphagus erythrorhynchus, assembly GCA_013400855.1. Lineage (NCBI taxonomy): Eukaryota > Metazoa > Chordata > Aves > Passeriformes > Sturnidae > Buphagus > Buphagus erythrorhynchus. The sequence goes on along the minus strand of VZTT01008583.1, from coordinate 61,816 downwards.
CTGCTTCTTGTGATCTCTTATCACAACAGGTACCTGCCTTTGGGGCTGACACCACCATACTGCTTCTCAACAGCTAGACAGAGATTACAGATTTTCACTATTATCTTCCCATATTTCTAATCATCTTTCCCTGAAGAACTAGGGAATAACTTCCTAAAATCCTCTCTAATGAGAGGGCAGGACAGAGATAGAACAGTACTCTATGCCCATAAGCAAAAAGCAACTTCCAATGTTTAGGAAAGCATGTGTCACCTGAGAGAGTTTAACAGCTTTCTTTATTTGCTGTTCTTCCCACTTGGCTTCATCGTCACTAGATCCATCACCGAGAGACACTGGAAGTTAAAACAACCATTATTAGATGTAACTACACCCTTTATTTTTCCCCCTTTTGTGTTCTCCTCAATCTAAAACAACAATGGGTCTCCCAACCAACACTGAGAAGTGATACACACAAAAACCAGCAGATGGAAAACCTGCAGATGGAGGACTGCAAAACTGAAAGGCAAGGAAGGCTTGGAAAAGGCTACTGGGATTTGTGGAATTCACACTAACATTAATTTCCCCAACTGTTTCTCAGACAACTACTACTGCAGTCGGAGGCACACAAACATCTTGTTTTCATTTCTCAAAGCAAAGCTGTGCATAATACATGTAAACAAGAGTGTAAGTATAGACTGTGACATTACACCAAACAAACCCTTGAGCATTCCAGAACATACACTCAACTACAGATACAAAAACATCTCATTAGCATTAATTTGAATGGCAGATTCTGCTCATAGTTATGCATTCCTTATAGCCCTTATTCAAATACTATAGTAAACCTGTGCTTCATAAACAACACTATAAGCAGCTCTAAGGGAACAAAAACAATGGAAAGGCCAGTTATGTTTTGCATGCAGTAGGCTTGTTTACTTCTGAAGGGCTGGAATGCTGGTTTGTTTTTCATTTTTTAAATTTATAATGTCAGTGCAGGGAGAGCACTTAGAAGACCAGACCAGAAGCAGGAGGCAGGACTTACAGTAACTTTATTCACAGTAAATGTGCCTTTTACAAGGCCATTTTTTCAGTCAAGAAGGCAAAAAATAGTTTTGTAAACGTTTCTCAAAGTATCCTGCACCACCACAAATGAGACCTAAACCAGGTTTATGACCCATATAAACCTCAAGTACCAACTGTACAGCCTTTTTCCAAGAGCCCTGAGGAGCAAAGCCTCACTCCTTACTCGACAAGTCCCATGTGGCTCCAGAGACTAAAACAAAGCCTCTGAGAGAAACACCACAAACTCACCTATGTCTTCAGTCATTCTCTGCCTAAGAGTTTTCATTTTAGGAGCAAAATCGAGATTCTTTGTTTCAGACTCATCTTCACTCTCCAAATCACTGCTTCCTCTTCTCTGAGGGACCTGAGGACTGTTTGAAACATCCAGGGGAAGATAATCAGCCTCTGTCCTGGCTAAGTGACGCTTCCTCCGAGCAGCCTCAACGTGAGTTGCACTGGGGATACTGCCTGCATCAAAGAGAGAGAAAATCCAAGGAAAAGACTAAAAGCAACACTCTGTACCTAATGCCAATCATCACAACTGTTCAGCACCACTGTACAAGTCTGGATACAGAACACAAGGTTTTCTACATGGTTACCATGTAGAACATAGGGAGATGAAAAAGTGGCTCTCAGCCTCCAAGTGGAGTTTTATTTTCACCTCATGAAGGGAATTATACATCACTAAAGAGGAATTTTCTGCTGCCTTTCTTCTATAACCAGTGCTTACAATTTCTGCTCCATTCCCAAAATTAGCACAGAAAAACAACAAATGTTTGCAACTAAAAATATGTGGGAACCATCACTATCCTTCCAGAAGGGTAGCCCTGACTCAGGATAAACAGATGCCCATACCTTAGGTGGTTTAAGCTGAGTGGAACTCATCTCACCTAACTTGTCATGTACTTCAAACACAGAATGTTCTAAAATAGCTTTCTTAAAAAATAAAATAGCCAGGGAACTAACTTGGTGATAACTCCTTCCTCCTCTGTGGAGAGCTGCATTCATTTTCAGAATCTGAGCTGTTGTAGTCCTCATTCAGTGAAGAATAAGTTTCATCTTCGTTCTCCTCCTCCTCTTCACGAGTATCTTTGGTGTTGCCAACTCCAGGCTCCAACTGACAGATTTCTGCATTATAGGGGAAAAAAGTATGATCCATTATTTCAGTTTCAGCTGCTGGAATATGATGTGCCATAACTGGTTACCAGAAATTATTTACACCTTGCTGCAGCAAAGACTGGTCACTTGTTTATCTCCACCTGTTCTCATCAAAACATGTCAAATTGTAACATTCCAAGACAGCCACTTACAAGCCAACTCTTGTATTGAATAAAAGCATCTTTGATGATGCTTCCCATAGAAAGACTGCGGGTCCTTCTGGGACACAGAGTGTATTTACATACATAAAAGCAATGAGATCAGCTCTCAGATAACTACTAATTAATATTCTGATTGCTCACAGCGTATTTGGATTCCTGACTTGAAAAACTGCATTTAGAAAGCACTTTTTTTAAAGCATTAACAATGAGGGAGCTCTTAGTTAAACTATAAGCATTTATATGAGTCCTGTCTCCAGTTATCAAATTCTTCAAAAATATTGATTTATCTTCATCGGCCACTACACTTTCAGTAAATCATCAGATTCATGAACATCAGAATCTATCACCTTTTATAAGAATACAATGTTTTTCTAAGAAGTTATGAAGAAAAATTACATCTCAAAGGGAAATTCCTCAAATTACATTCCTCAAAGGGAATTATTGCTCAATCTCAATCTAATTTACTTTTATCTAACATTAGCAAATATGGTATGGTGAATTGACAGAGGAGTCCAAAGGGGAATACATAAAGAGAACTTTTAGATGCATTTGTTTCGAAAACACACAAACTCCAAATATTACAACAGGAAAATTACCACAGAATGGTTTTGGTTGGAAGGTACCTTAAAGATCATCTAGAGATGATCTAAAGAGCATTCCAATTCCCCTGCCATGGGCAGGGACACCTTCGACTAGACCAGGTTGCTCAGAGCCCCATCCAACCTGGCCTTGAACACTTCCAGGGATGGGGAGTCCACAGCCTCTCTAGGCAACTGACTATATTTCAATGAAACTAGGCATACTACCAGAATAATCAAGGCTATTGACTGCATTCAATGAAAATATTTAAAAGCTGTAAAAGCACACAATTTAATAATGGTTACATAAAGTTTCATCAAACAAAATGCTACTAAACTCACATTTCACCTCCATGCCAATACTCAGATCAAACTGCAATCTGACAGCAATAAGCAGTGGATACCTGGCCCATAGTTTGAAAGATATGATGCTGAGGTATAAACTTAGCAGAACTTTGTTAACTTTGATGTAGTGCATGGTTCTGCATAATCAGGTTTTCTCAAGAACAGACTCCAAGTTCTGATAATCTTCTACCAAGGTCAAACTGAAAATAATTTCAGCACAAATACATTACAATTATAAACCAGTAATCTAACATTTTAAGTATAATTCTGGGTTCAATTAACAAGTAAAAAACATCCAATAGCAGTATTTTTACACCACTCTTCACCTATTTCATAAAATATTTAACTAAAAAAAGTACTTACTTTTGCTTTCTTCAGCTTCTGTCTGTGCAGGCAGTAGGCTTTCCTTCTTTTTAATTCTAAAGGTTACTTCATTGAAGGATGGCTTTTTAACTTTAAAAAACTCTTCACCTACCAGATAAAACAAAGTGACTCTGAATAACATTAATAAAGCCAACAGTATACACACATATATGTATGTACTACATACAAAAGTGCATGTAAACTCTATGTGTGCACAGAATAACTTCTGAATCACAGAATCAATTAGGCTGGAAAGGACCTCTGAGATCAAGCCCAACCTATGACCAAACACCAATATGTCAACAAGACCATGGCAATAAGGGCTATGTCCAGTCTTTCAGTTCTGGCTGGATTAATTCTGAATATTACTGTGGCTTTATCACTCATGATCAATCACCTCTTAGTTAAAAACTGTGCAGCTCAGCCTCCTCAACACAGCAACACTGCACTGCTGAAATGCAGGGTCTGTTTGTAGCTTGTCCCTACCAAGGTGAGTATGTCTTCTCATCAACCACAACAGTAACAGCCCAGAACTGTCAATTAAACACTTAAGTTTCCTCTATTTAAGCGTGTTTATCATTAACTAGTCATGGAATCACACAATACTTATTCTCTCTTGTTTTCTCCAGCTATAAGAAGATTTCAGATGCTTTCCAGCTGAAAGAATGTGGACATTAATAATTATAAAAGTACTCTTCACAGAATCACAGAATTGTTAGGGTTGAAAGGGACCTCTGGAGATGACCTTGGCCAATCCCCCTACTAGGGCAGTGTCACCTGGAGCAGGTGAAACAGGAATGCGTCCAGGTGGGTTTGGAATATCTCCAGAGAGGGAGACTCCACACCCTCCCTCAGCAGCTGTTCCAGTGCTCTGTCACCCTTGATGTAAGAGTTCTTCTTCGTGCTGAGGTGGAACTTCTTGTGTTTTAGTTAATGGCCACTGCTCCTCATCCTATTGCTGGGCACTACTGAAGAGTCGGGCACCATTCTCTTGGCACCCGAGCTTAAGGTATTTAGACAGGCTGATGAGACCGCTCTCTGTCCTCTCCAGACTAACCAGGCCCAGCCCATACTTTAGCACGGGTTTATGGTGCAAACCCCGCCAAGAGCCCTTCCCCTGACACAGCACGGCGCGGTGCGTTTACAGCGAGGGGCAGCAGGGTGCCCGGAGCGGGGCTCGCTGAGGCGGGAGCCCGAGGCAGCCCGGCCCCGGAGCCCGGGCCCTGCTCCGCGGGACACACACACACAGACACAGAGACAGACACACACACACAGACAAAGACATACACACACACACACACAGACACAGAGACATTCACACACAGACATACACAGACACACAAACAAACACCCAGACACATACACACNGGGCCCGCCCCTGCTCTGCGGGCCGGCTCCTCCACAGGGGGATCATCCCCGGCCTCTGAGGGCGAGCTGGCGCCGGAGTCTGGGGACGGGACTGGGGACGGGGCTGCGGCCGGCTCCGCCCGCGGCTCCGGTTCCGCCCGCGGCTCCGGCTCGTCCTCGCTGCTGCCGCTGGAGGCTGCGCGCCGCCGGCCGCGGAAATTGCGCGGGGGACGGCGGAACATCGCTCCCGAGGATCGCTCCCGAGGCTCGCCCCCGGGGATGACTCCCGAGGATCGCTCCCCGGAATCGCTCCCGGGAAGTCGGACCGGCGCAATCCCACGTGGGTCCCAGCGCGCACGCGCGGCGACCCCGGCGCGCCCCGCCCGCGGGTGGGCGGGAGCTCGGGCGGGAGGGGGGATGGAGGCGGGGAAGGGGAAGGTGTAAGGAAGGTAAAGGGCGTTTGTTGGTGATTTATTGATACCTAAGAATATAACTTGTTTCGTGAGCCCATCAGTGCACGGGCTGCCGTTCTGGGTGGGTGCTCCCCCTCCGCCGCAGTACTATCGAAAGCTTATGGAGTTCTGGTATTTTAAAATATAATTTATAAATAATGTATGATGATATATTATTTCAATATGCATAAGTTATATGTAAATTATATGGCGATAATTAGTAATGAATATTTAAAAACTTTTGTGATTGCTATGTATTATGTAAATGAATAGTAAATTGAAATGCAATTACTAATGTGTAACTACACGTAAATAAAATAGCTATTCTAGAAATATTAATAACATACACTAAAAACACATTAATGCACTTTGTAAGGAGGGAGCTCCGAGCAGCCTGGTCTAGTGGAAGGTGTCCCTGCCCATGGAAGGGTTGTTGAAATTAGATGATCTTTAAGGTCCCTTCCAAGCCAAGTCATTCTAGGATTCTATGATTATTATAAATGCAAAACTGACTCTGTAGCTTGTCGGCAAAAAGTAATCACACATTTTTCTCCCTTTCCTCAGGCTGAGCTCACAGGAGGAGTCAGGCAGGTGCCTGTGCTGGTGGAAGGGGAGAGGAACATATGGCTGGGAACAGAAGGAAGGTGGGAATGTGACAAGTGATGACAAATTGGTTTGCTTGGAGAGGAGCTGCACTGTAGCTTGTACCAGCCTTTGATTTCTGCCGTGCTGACTTGAGCTGTGTGTGATTTGCTCTGTGGAAAGAAAGTGCATCCCACTCCAAATAAAACCATGAAACCAGGCAGAGCAAGTCCTTGAAGTAAGCCTTTGTGTCCCAAGAGATGTATCCAAGAATAGCAAATGTTTGAAATGTTCTTGCTCAAATTGTTCACCTTTCTGTTCTTCATCTGTAAGATGAAGATACTAATATTAACTTGCCTCAGGAATCTTGTGAAGAAAAAGCTGCATTTGTGAAGCACCAGTTACAGTAAAAATAACATAAAAACCCAAGAGAAAATAAACTATATTTTTTGTTCAGCACTGCTTCTGAATGGTTATTAAATAAAGCCCAAGGCTACCTGGTGAATAAGGAAGATTATAAAAACTTTAACAATTCAGGAAGCACAATTCACCTTGGCGGCATTATTTATTTTCTGCACTGAAAAAAGTGGGGTGTGGTGGAAAAACAAAGTACTTATGCAAATGCAAAAATTAAACCTGTCCATGGATTTGTGTTTAAATTGACTTATTGCATGCTCTGATTCAAGGCTGCTTTATTGCTGTGGAATTGATATGGACTTTCCCTGGTTAGTTTCTCTGACTGAAGGATGGAGTCAAGAATAGTCTAGGGATCCACAGATGTACTTAGTTGTTCCATTGTGACCTGGGCAAAGCAGAGTTTGCAGATACAGATTTACCTGGAATAATGCCCGTGAAGTTTCCTGTTTCTCATTTACCACTCCAGGATTGATGAAGGCTTCATTATGCCAAGCAAAGATGGGAGTTTTACCAGGAACCTTTAACATCTTTATAACAATGACAGAGCTTCTTTCCCTGGCTTTGTCTCTGTATTAAAGTGTTTCTTCTCTTTCATTTGATTTTAAGTCTTGTCAGTCTAGTGAGCACTACTCAGGCAGGACTGGGCTGAGTCCCTGTAAGACAAAATAACCCAGGACCTCAGCATGGCAGAAACATGGGACATGACTGTTGCACTCTTTGCCTTTCCAGCAGGTTGAAACTGCCATGTTTGCAGTTGTCTCTCCAGTTAACATGCTTACTAAGTGCCAAGATATTAATCGAGGCAGTGGCATCCAATCCATGATATCCCAGTCCAGAAGAGGAAAAGCAAATTCAGCACAGCAATGCAGTGCAATATTTCTTGGAAGGACTGCCAGTGCCAAGTGCCGATGGATTTATCTTGTTAGGCAGTAAAAGCCCTTTTCCTGACACTGCTGACACAGGACAAAAGGATAATTTTGCCTTAAACTATTTAGCCATGAAGGTTAAAGTTAACAGACAGGTGAGGATTTATTAGTCACAAATATTAGAATCATTTGTTCTTAAGTGTTTTAGTGACTCTGCAGCTAAAATTCCTCTGGCAAATGAATTTTCAGAAAGACTCAGAGTAGATCAGTGAAGTAGATCAGCAAATTGTTATAGATTTCCCATTTCCAAAGCAAGAAGGAGGATAAAAGCAAAACAAACCTTGCATGAAAATTCAAGTGAAGCATTAATGGCTGATAGTATGATCTCTTTTCACACTCCATTGATTTCAGCTCCGGCTTGAACTCTGTTAAACTTTAATGTCAATGTAAGTTACAAAGTGACTTGCTCTGACAGACTTACCTCTGGTCAAAAACAACTTAAAACTGCAAAAACACCCCTAAACCTGAGAGGTCAACTCTGTTTTGGGGAAAGAATGCAAAATTAGGTACAACCCCCTGAATGCAACAACTTTGTCACTAATTTGAGGTACAGCACGTTATTACTTGCAGCTGGTGGAAGAATTTGCCTTTGCCTCTGTTTTACATGGAAAAGTCCAACAGGATCTCAGGCAGATGGGGGCAGCAGCACCTCAAACTCTCAGCATTACACCAGGCAAGCAAGAGCCACAGTCAGGGGAAACTTCTGTGTTCCATCAACACAGAGCTTTTGTGTAGACTTCCATTAGCCAGCTTAAAACCACAGTGATCTTTTTGCCCTTTCAATGAGTCCCTGTCCTTATTAATTATGTTATCAATCATAAATTCACTTTACTGTTTTACACTGTTTTGCCTATCTTTATCATAGTATGTACTTGTTTTATAGCATGCTTGCATCTTTCCAGAAATCTGTGAATCTGAAAAAATTTCCTTTTCACAGCAACTCATGAAACATTCTGAAATCTGAGATTTATTTCAAATTTTCACAATATTTATGTCATTCATCCCTTAAAAGCAATGTGTAATTCCAGAGAACCTCACAAAATTTGGTACACAAGAGGTACCCTACTCAAAAGTAGTACTGGTCCTCAGAACTCAACAGTATATATGAAATAACAGGTTTTTAGCACCTAAAAGTGAAAGATTTGTGGAAAAAAAACCCCACGTTTGTAGCAAATGCAACAGGGATCCCAGCCTACTGGGATTAGAGTGGCTTCTTGGCTTGCATCAAAACTTGAGTGCGTTTGAAATGAACCTGCAACTCTGTCTTACCAAGGTATTAATTGTGGCATAAGGATTGTAAAATTGCATCAAATAACCTTGCTTAACCCCATTCCTCTGCTATTGTCAGCACTTGGCACTTGTGAAATTCCTGTGTGCTTGAGCATTTCTGCCTGCCTGCACTGCAGCTAGGGATAGCAAGTAAAACCCTTGTGTCTGCTCAGCAGTTGGCAAAGTTTTATTTGCCATAATTCAGTCTGCATGAGTCAGCACTGCTTCCCTTCACAACATGGTCTGGCCTGTCTGGAAAGCTGCTTTCTCTAAGGTTACATAGATGTTCTGTAAATCTCAAAATAATTTCAGTGCGGTAGGCACGGCTACACTGAACAAATACAGTCCAGCTCCCCATCCACTACTAAATAACATCAGTGCTGGGCAGGAACAAAGTTGGGACATGAATATTTTATTTTATACAGCTATGAAGTAATAGAAAATCCTGCAAAATGAATACAGTAGCCAGTTGTTATTTTAAAACCTGTGTGGGCTTCTGGTTCAGAAACCAAACCAACATCTCTAGAAGTTCTATTTTTGATGCAGTGTGTGCTTTGTGCCTTCTATGCCTTTTTGATAAATTGCTACTCAGAATCAATAACAGAAATGCACCACTCTTGTTCTGTTAGATGTGGAAAGCAAATATTAACTTGTGCTTTTGTTTATCCTGTTGTGTTTTATACTTCCATTTTTAAATAAAGATGTGGGTTAAAAGACAGTATCTAGCATTTACTCAAAAGGAGGAAAGCAGTTGGACACTGCTGTAAATATGAAACCTGCAGCAGCACTGAGTGAGGGCTCATTGCTTCTGTGTTTGCTGGAGGGAAAAAAGAGGAGGTGCAAAAGAAAATTTAGCATGAATAATAGAGTTGAATCTAATACAGAGGTCAGAGCTGTCACTCATCAGGTAGGTGTGGCTGTTCCTAAGTAGTTCTTTATGGCTGGGACAGCAAGCTGGACTCTCCAGATGAGGAAATGCCACTCATTAGGAAGCAAAATTAAACAGGTCACCACAGGAGGAATGTGTGCAGGTCGCTATTGAGCAATTACTGCTTTCTGACCACTCAGAAATAGTTGTTGCTTTACGTTCCTTGATCTCTGACCAATAACTGTGCACAAAGCATGGCTTATTCTTGTAGTAACTGATTTCTGGTGTTCATTTGGTTCTGCTTTAACTTTATGTGTTTTAAACAGACATTTGCAGGAAGATGTCTGTCATCAAGCTTAGACACTGCCTGGTCAGAGGACTTGGACAGGGAGAATAAAGTATTCACTTCTGGTGTGTTTTCCTGCAGCAGAGCAGAGAAGATAAGCAATATAATGGAGTAAACTAAGAGCAGAGAAGTCATGTTACATTTTGCTACGCAGTTCAGACTAAGCAATTTTATTCATGATCTTTTTTGCTGTCAGTGGAGATCTTTCCTTATTACTCTAAAGATAGCAAAATTGCTTGTAACAGGAAACTGAGGACAGAGTATAGATAATGATCAAAAAGTAAAGCCTTAATGTGAAAACTGACTTGCTAGTAATAGTAAGTTTCTCCATCTTCATTATATCTTGTTATGTTTTGCTGTTGTATGTTGGTTTTGGCTCAGACATGACAAGGAGATCATAGAATCATAGGATCATAGTATAGGTTGAGTTTGACCTCAAAGATCATCTAGTTCCAATCTCCCTGCCACGGGCAGGGACACCTCCCACTGGAAGCCTAGGAAAATAAATGATACCATAACAATCCTAGAGGATGAAACATTGCTTATAGCGAATCCTACTTCTTTTCTGCTCCTCCCACACCTTTCATCTTAATTGGTCTCCTCTGAGTAGCTGTTGTGCTGCAACCCTGCCTCTATGTCTGGAATAAGCCTCTATCTTATCATACCATTGGTTTCTTCTCCTTTCAGCTCCCTTTTCTATTATCAGTTATTATTAAGCAATTTCTCTTACTTTAATGGCTTTTTGAAACAAACTAATTCATTCCTGCAGTTTTAAGTTTCTTTGCCCCTGTCTACTCATTGCTAGAAGGGTACTGTCACCAGAAGGGACGTTTATTTCACCTGGTATTTGACATCAGCCCCCCAAACCACATGTTGAAGCTTGTAAAAAGCACTCTTTCCAAACCCTGAGATGCCCAAAGGCAGTATCTGCAACACTGACTGTAGAAACTCCACCTTCCTAAAAGTAGTGTTTTTATTTTGAACCTACTTCAAGCAGTAGTCAAACTCTGAGTGGAAACAAATTTCATTCTCCATTTTAAAGATGTAATACTAGTTTGTGCCTCTGGCATTACTAATAAAACATCTCTCTAAGACCCTTAGGCTGAGTAAGAGTTCAGCTTTACTTCAAGGATGCATATTTTTATAGCTGACACTAAACATTGTATGTCTACATACTCCATTTCCAAGGAGGAGTAATTTGAGGGGCTACTGCATTCAAATGTGTCTACACTGCAGGTTGTGAGTCCTCCTCCTCTTTCTGATAATTAATTAATCTTACAAATATTTATTCTTCTGTTATTCTACTTATTCTAGTATCTCTGATCAGCTCCAGTTCATTGTGATAATGTAGATGCATTGAATTTGTGCAGAATCAGAACACATAAAGCTTTGATGTGCTAATTTTTTATACCAGGTTATCCTGCTAGGGAATCAGCTGAATTTTTAAATCCCTACAACTCATCCCTCCACAGGCAACAGGTCAAAAGAGATGATTCTAAGACCCCACTTGGCATCCATCTCAGGGGTCTTTAGCACAAGAAACGTGTGGTCCTGTTGGAGTGAGTCCAGTTCAGACCATGAAGATGGTCAGATGGCTGGAGCACCTCTGGTATTAAGCAAGGCTGAGCAAGTTGGGATTGTTCAGCCCAGAGAAGAAAAGGCTCCAGGGAGACCTTATTATGGCCTTTCTGTACTTGAAGGAGCCTGTGAGAGAGATGGGAAGAGGTATTTTCAGTGGGCCTATTTCAGCAGGAGAAGGGGTAATGGTTTTAAACTGAAAGAAGGTCGATTTAGATTAGATATAAGGAAGGATTTTTTTTTACAATGAAGGGGGTAAAACACTGTCAGGGAGGTTGTTGATGCTCCATCTCTGCAAACATTCAATATCAGGCTGGACAGCGTTCAGAGCAATCTGATCTAGTTGAATATGTCCCTGCTTATTGGAGGGTGTTTGGACTAGATGACCCTTAAAGGTCCTTTCCAACCCAAACTATGCTACCATTCTGTGATTCTCCTGGCTTCAGTTTTGTCTCAAAGGAGGTATTAGGCAAGGTGTGTAGTTACCTCAAATGAGGTACATTGCTGCTTTCCTATAGGGATCTCATATTAATAAAGCAGACGGGTCGTTCCCCATCTGTCATATTTAGAGAATCAAATATCCCAACATCCTTTACACAATTCTTGCTTTATGTACTTTGTCACCTCAAAGCACAGACAAAGCCCAAGTTCATTTGCTTGTGGGACGTGGCAGTAATATCAATTACAGAAAAAAGGAACCATAAGGTTCTTTGAAAAGTCACCTGGCTCAATGTTCAAGGCACGATCAACTGTATTTACCAAACTCCTCCAATATCTGTCTAACCTGTTCTTAGAGACTTTCCTTCATAGATTTTTATACTGCCCTTCCCAATCCTTAACTTCTGTAATCAGTAACCTGATCGATTTTGTCTTTTGAGAAGAAACATGTTTATCTGATTTATTGTTAACTTAATCCTCTCTACAATGGCCTTTATGAACCTGTACACTGTTATGCCTGATGCAAGCACTTTTCTTCAGTCCAGAGAAGGCTGGAGGTGTTGCCAACACAACAAAGTCACATTTAGAACTGCTGTATCACTATAATGTGTACTAAACAGATTAAAGGCTGTGTTTTAAGAGGTGTTAGAAAGTAATTCAAGTGAAAAATGTCAGATGAGAGACTTTTTAATTGGGCTTCAGAGAAGCCTGTTTTTGACTCAGGGCTGCTTTGTTATCCCAAATAATTATTTGGAATTATATGAAGCACTGCTCATGAAATCTGCAAATGACTTCAAAACAGCCCAAGGCCACCTGGGCCCCTTGAATAACACATGTTTTAATCCACCTACACAGCAAATATCTATGCATCAAAGCCGAGGTTGCTGTCTGTTCATAGGATAAAAATACAAAGCATGTTTTTGGGCTGGGTGTGAGGGAGGAGAATGCTGTATCTTCAAAAGCAGTGAATCAGATGAGGGCTGAGGAGGTCATAAGGGGTAAATGCAGGAATGCTGCCAGTGCAATGTGGCAGCTGCAACAGCAAATGCAGACATCAGGTGTGTGAGCACAAATACTGCCCAGTGGTAAGTGCTAGGATGTGGCCATGGCCATTGCACGGCACAGGAACGTGACTGGTCTGGAATCACCGTGAATGATAAAAGGTGTAACAAACTGGAAAGGCTCATTAGGAACCCGGGAGAATGAGTCACTGGAAAAGTCTGAGCTGTACGAAGGTGATAGGTAATTATCTACCCAGCAAAAGCATAGCAGAAAGGCACTGTAATCGTCTGTGCACAGTGAGATCCCCTCGCTGGAGGAGGAAAACGTTTGGTGGTTAAATATTATGGCATTTTCCAGGTGTTGCCTTCCTACAGGATTCTTTTAATTTTTGGAAAGATAAACCCCTGAAGCCCTACGTATTTCAGTGCACCGAGCAGTGCCTGGCATGAGCCCAGTTTAGCTGCTGGTGCCCCAGCGCTGGTGTGGGGGGCCCAGCGGGACACACTGCCCATGGAAAAGCACCAAGGTTGCTGTTACCTGCTCCCAGGTGGGAAAATTGTCTTAATCCGGGAGCTTTGCCTGTGAAAAGCCTTAGAGGCTTTTCAGCTTCTAGTAGAGATAGGACTGGGATACAGCCGGAAAGCTAAAGCAAAGGTAAGCTATGGAGCAGATGAGGAGGCAGCGGTTGGAATCGAGTGACACAGAGGTGAGCAAGGACGGGGTAAACCCTCTGTCAGTCAGGTCTTTAGGCAGTAGCTGTTACCGTATAGCAAAGGCACCGACAGGCTCTGTGGCGACATCCCCGGAGCGCGGCACTGCCTGGTGAGCCCGGCCCCGACCCGGGGGCTGCAGCCCAGGACACAGCGACCCCTCCATCGGGCTCCGAGAGCCCCGTCCCGGCTGCGGCGGAGCCCGGCCTCGGGCAGCGCCCGCCCCCGCTTCCTCCCCCGCCCC
>VZTT01008583.1:11047-47977 GCA_013400855.1 Buphagus erythrorhynchus | reverse complement strand
GCCGCGGGAGGCGCAGGGGCCGCGGCCCGGCGGAGCCGCCGCTCGGGGCAGCGCAACAGGTACCGGCGGGGCGGGGGGCGCGGGCGGCAGCGCTGCGGGCTCCACTGCTGCGAGCCGCTTAATTTTATCCCTTAGCTGAGTCTGAGCTCTCTTTTATGTTTTTTAGGTCTTTTTAGTTTTTGGGGGTTTTTTTTCTTTTTTTTTTTTTTTTGTGTGGGGGGGGTGTCTGGGGCTTTGGGCGGTAGCGGCGGCGGCTCCCACTGCCGGCGCTGCCCGCGCTCCCTCAGAGCGCTGCGGGCGGAGAGATCCCGGTGTCCGAGCCCAGACAGCTCCGGAGCGCCCAGGGGAGCGCCCCGCCGAGGTGAGGGGACTCGGACGCGTTTGTAGAGCCCGGTTCCTTGTGGTGATGGGGATTTTGTTCCGTCTGGTTAACTGTGAAAGCCCGGAGTTTGGAGGAACCGAGCTGGTTTCTGCAGTTAAAGTTTGCAAACTGTTCTGTCTGTAAATAGACTGGCTTTTCTCGGTCTCGACTTCTCACCGCGGCATGTCGTAATTCAGAAAATAAAATGAGGCTGAGGTACGTGATTCGGTTCCCTAAACATTAAGGTACCATTTTGAATACAGTAAATAATTTTTAGGGCAGCTGGGGCTTTGACATCTGTCACGTTGCAGAACCAGAAAGTAGATCGTGCTTTAAGATAGTACCTGCGTTCTTTGAAGTTATTCTTGCAGCGGTTCTCTTAAACATCAGTCGGAAATTCCCCATCTAAAACACGGGAATGAGAAGTCTCGAGCTTCTTTGCCCTTGTGTGCAGGCTGCCCGATGGTGTGCGTGGCTTTTTTGAGAAAATGATGTTTTTCGGACTGGTTTGCTGTTGGTGCTGGCCTGTGGTGGCCGCAGCTCCCACGCCGGAGCGCGCACAGGAAAGCTCGGAGGGTGTGTGAAGCAGAACGTGGTGTGGGTGGCATCGGTGGCACATGAATTGCTGCTTGCTCTCAAGAACTTTTAATCACTCCTCTGAAATTTGCTTGTAACGACTATCTGTATCCGCTGATGCGACAGTGACACCTAGAAGTAAAGAGCGCTGGGAAGTAGTTGGATAAATAGTTACCTGAGCTTCGTTCTGCTGCCAAACCTGGTTCATTTTTGTTACCTTGTTTCCACTCTACCTCCCCTGTTTTGTTTGTGTGTATTTTTTTATTATGACTCAGCTGGGAGGGGCATTCACACCACCGTACCTCTGAGTATCTAGAGAAACCCTAATTCAGACTCTGTGCTCCGTATGATGTGAAGAGAACTGCATGATGCCTGCAGATATGGATTTAGGCTGCTCCACGCTCTCTGTTGAACAGAATTTTGTGTTAGATTAGCCTCCTAACTCAGATGGCTAAATTAGATCAAGTGAATATGCTTATCCTTTTAATTACTATCCTGAGGGAATTACATTTACTTTTTTTCTCCTCCATCTGTACAAGATCTGGGGTACAGGACGTATCCCTGGCTGAGCGGTAGCTGTCACTTTAATAGAAACAAAAGAGAATGTTCCTGTAGCAGTAACAATAACAAAATGGGGTACCTAGGTCTGTTTGTGCTAATCATAAAAATAATGGGGTTATCTACCAAAGGTGCTGGTCAAAGCACCAAAGCTTTATGGGTACTTATTTTTTTTAACCATTCTTGTAGACAGAATGAAATAGATCAAGGTGGAAGTGGCACGTAGACGATTTGGAACTGTGTTTTTGAGAAGGCTTTATTTATTAAGACTCAGGTATTACAGTGATTTGTACCACAGCAGTACTTAAAGTTTTTTAAAAATATTTCTGTTGTAGTCTTTAATGTTGAAAAGTGAATTAATTTTGTGCCATAGGAGAGTAGCAGCTATGAAAAATGAAGCTAAGTCTGTAGGTGATAGTATTTCTTCATTGAGCTGCTTGTCAGGAGCTGGTGAGGAAAATGAGGCAGCATTTGGAAAGTGAAAGGTGATGTGCATGCTTTGCTTGGGATGTTATCAGAAACCTTTACAGCCTTTGAAAATAGGCATCTGTCAGGAAAATACTGTGGGATTAGTTCCTGAAAGGCAGTGTAGTCCAGATTAGTTCCTGTCACAAATTGAGACAGATGTCTCTGGTCTGAGAGATAATTTACTTGCAAACTTTTAACTAACAGGTTATCTGCTGTTGCCTCAAAAGATTTAATTTGATCAGCATGCAAAATATGTGAGAAAAGCGTTTAATGGGAATTTTCTTTTGAAGCCCCAAGCTGTTCTCTTTGCCTTTTTTAAAACTGGTTCAAAAATTGGACTTCTTTATTTGTAATGTTAATTTCTGGCCTGTTTTCACTTGAAAGGAAATACCTCCAGTATCTCGGTTTTTAAAAAGCTTTTAACTGCTTCAATTTGTTTTTATTTACCTTAAATGTAGTTACAGAACAGTATTGTTTTGAAGGGACTTCTGGAGATATCTGGTTCAACCCTATGAAAACCATGGCCAGTTCACGTCTGGTCACCCAGAGCCATGTCTGGTTGTGTTGGGGTTATCTCTGAGGGTGGAGATCCCAAAAACTCACTGGGCAGCCGTCTCCAGTTTGGTATTCACTCTGGCTCAAAGTCCCAACCCCTTGCCCAGGCTGCCAGTGAAGACATTAAACAATACTGGCCCTGGCATCAGCTCCATCATTAGCTCCAGCCAGGTGGATTTGGGACTACCGACCACAGCCCTTTGAGTCTGCTGGTCAGGCAGGTTTTCCATCCAGTTTACAGTCAACTTTTTCAAACCATATTCCACCAGTTTGGCTATGGGATATAGTAAGGATACCAGTAAGGATACTGTGGGAGACCTTGTTAAAAGCCTTTGTAGTGTCAAAACAAGCTGCTGTGCCTCTGTTCACAGGGCCAGTCATCTCAAAGATGAGATATGTCAGGTGTGGTTTGTCCTCAATAGCCATGGGCCATTTTCCATCACCTTTTTCTTCTACAAGCATCTTTAGGTGGATCCCAGGAGGATTTGCTCCATAATCTTTCTAGGGACTGAACTTAGCAGCCTTCAGTTTGCCTTTTTCCAGTCACCAGGATCCTTGACTAGTCACCAAGACCCCCCAAAAATAACAGAGCTTGGTGACATTAGCTAATGTTCCTGGCAGCACTGGAGCACTGGGGCTGTGATTTGTTCCATACATATGTATGCAAATGCTCTACTTACTTGTTTTCAAGTTATTTTGACTTTCAAAATAACTCATTGCTTTCAGTTCAGTGCAATGTTAAATCTCTTGGTAAAGGATATTAGATGATGGATCCTGCTATGTTTTTAAGTTTTGGGGTGAAGCTTGAAGTAGACAGTCCTTCTATGAAAATCATGAGAACAGTAGCTGGCTGACAGAGAGTTTGGGGTGTTGCTTGGATTGGAAGGTTCATTTGATGTGGCTGAATGATTGAGAAAGTCAGTAACCCTTCTTAGGATTTTTTGTCTTAAGTGATGATTGGTGATTATAAAGATAACAAAGATAAAGTTGTGCTAATTGGAGAGTTTTCTGTATTTTGTGACTGACTGATCTATTTCAAGGATTATCACTTGTCAGTAAAACACTTAACACAAAGTGTACTTTGAGGTTCAGAGTGAAATCGAGTTGTTACTGTATTCCTCTTACCTTTAAGAACATAGTATCCCTCTTTAACTTCACCTTTTAAAATTGCATTTTTCTTGTGTTCCCTGGTTGGTGATAGATTACACATCAGACTATTTTGAAGGGAAACACTCGTGCCTGGTTGGATTTCTGGAAGGACTAAGCAGCTATTTTAAGTGATCCTGAAATTTTCAAATGCTTAGTTGCAAATATTGCAGGTAGCTGATTTCCCTCTGGTATCATGTGTCTGAATACTGATCAATATAGAACTGGGAGATTTATGTCTGTGGGTAAGTTCAAGTTCCTTCCAGTGATAGACCAATGTAAGCCAAAATTTTAAGCCACCTGTGAGCAGTGAAGCCTTGTTTTCTGTGGCATTGGCTAAGTTTGATCAGATGTGAGCCTGTGTTGAATTTTTTCTTGTGGTCAGTGTATTTAGAGTGCCTTTTAGCCATGTGGATCCTCTGGTGTCTAATGTAGGTACTCAAACATAGAGCAGTCTGCCTCTTCCTTGAGGGCACTAAATTTGGTTGTGCCTTCTCTATCTGGTTGACTGCTTTTTATGAATATTATATTCAGTTAAGATCCTTGCAAAGGACACCCTTCTGTTAAGCTTGGTTCATGTTGGGTGATGGGGTTTGTCCTTTGATGAGTAGTTAACTCATGTCTCATACTCTGAGAAAGGCAAGCTAAGAATTCAGGCATCCTGGTTGCTTGGTTACTGTAATGTTACTGCTTTCATTAATTCACTTGTCTATCAGGATGGTGGTTATTGTTTTGTTTTTTATTCTCAAATTTATTTAAGGATAAGTTTTTAGAAAATAAATAAGATACTTAATTTCACGAGGAGTTCTTTGTTCTTCCTACTTCTACATATACATTGTTTTATTGCCCTTTGCAAGATGATACAGGGACTGTAGTAACTAATTTTTCTGGTACTGTTCTGCCATTAGCACCAAACGTTGTAAAGGTAAGGATTAGGTCACATAAAAATTATATAGTAAAAATAGAGCTGGTGAGATGTCATTTTTGTTCAAATTGAGAGTATTTATAACTTTGTCAATATAAGAACAGAGCCTAGCCAGGTTGGTTTCTTGGATCCTAGAATTGAAAGAATGGATCAAACAGTAATATGTAGGTGAGCACAGTGTTGTATAACTCTTATTTTCAGAACAACACATGAAATTCAAATGATGTAACATGATGACAGTAGCAGCACAAAGCATTGGAATTACCTAATAGAGGACGAGTACCTGAGAACTATTTTTAAATATTTTGGCAGTTACAGATAGTTGAAAAAGTGTGGTTGATCCAGAAAAGTCACAGCTTCTTTGGAACAGCAATTCTGAGAGCAGCCAGTTTGACTTGAGACACTTTGATATGAGATCTTATTGCTTCTGAAGTAGCAGATAATTCTGAGCTGGCTCTACTAGTGAAAATGTTCAAGGCTGATGCAAGTGGAGCTTGTGAAATGCTGTGGCATCAGTCATGAGCAGTATCTGCAGTTAGTGATTCAACAGCATACACATGAAGTAAGGGAAGAACAGGAAATGGGAGTTAACTCTTCTTTGTTTCTAAAAATATTACAACTGGAATGTGAAAAAAAAAATACGTATTATAGCTATACTAATAAATGTATCCAAAAAATCAGAGTACATTTAAATAACACTTTAGTCTTATCTCTCAAAGGTCTAGAATTTTACTAATCAAAAGCTAAAACTTTCTAGCTTTTTCCACTACGCTCATGACTTTAAGGTAGGACACATGTCTTTCTAACCAAGATACTTTTGCCCTTTGAAATTTTACATGATATTGATATGTTTGTCTAACATGGGTGATAACTGATTCCCTAAGATCACGAAATTCAGTTTGGTGGTCAAAACATTATTACTGTATGCTCTAGAGCTCTGTGCTAAAGGTTTAAGAGACCATATTTCAACTGAATGATTTGAAGGACTGTTCTTGATAATATAACTATGGATGCAACTTGTGGATGACAGTGGCATCAGAAGCAGGAGTCCTCAGCTGGGGCAGGTGGGACGTGCTGTGGCCACACTGCCTGTGTCCTGGGTCCAGCTCAGAACCAGTGTGCTGGTCCCAGAGTCCCTGTGCTGGGTGGGATCTCCATTATACCCACACTCTTCTGTGTCACTTTGGGGAATGTGTTTTTACCCATCCATTATCCAACTGAAATACTCCTACCTAGTTATTTTTTCCTGTTTTGACTGCCGTATGCTAATCTTTGCTTCTTCTCCCACAAGGTTTCCCTGTTTTTTGATTCTCGACAGATAAAACAACATTTCTGTGCTTTAAAGGCTTCTTGTGGCCTTTCTCCTCTCTACTTGTCATTTCATTCAATTTTGAGAAGTTAAGCCTGCTATGGTTTTGTGCACCTGTCCACCTTGAAAGCAGATACCTAAACTGTAAATCCAATCTTACTGAATGTTTTACTTTCATTAGATTTACAGATAGTCAAAGACTGTTCTCTGCTGAGCACAGAGGAGTGCTTATGTATCTTCTGTTTTATGCTTTGCTATAGCAGCCCATTAGATGTTCTGTATATTTGGCACTGTTACCTGTGTCTGAAAGCTGAGCAGCAAGTAGCATCTCTTCTATCATAAGAAGAAAATAATGTTAAGAATTCTTCTGTTAGTTTTTTTTCCCTCTGTTAGCATTTTGCTTGTGTTTCTGATGAAATGACAGGAGTGGGCTCACAATTTTTCTCTAAGGTGGCAAGACTTTAAATGAATAAGCTTAAAAGTAATATGCTCTCATGTTTCCAGTCATGGTTGAAGTACGAAAACAATGAAAAGAAGACATCTTATAAAATACTTATGTCTTGCCCAAGTCCACATTGGCATAAATTGGGAGTTACAGTGTGAAAGTGGACAACTGCAGGTTTCAAGGTGTGTGAACCTCACCAAACAGCATTTAAGGGTGCTTGCACAAAGCTTGCAAATGATTAGATGTGAGAATTGATGTGTTTTAAAACAGAATCTAAAAAAAGGCATATGGAGTGGGGAGTCATGTGAATTAGAAAGTAGGAAGCAAAAAAAAAACCAACCCAAGAATATTTTAAGTTACCACCTCTTGAGGAGCAAGCATATCTCACTCAGCTCTCTGGAAAGGTTACAATATGCAGCCTAGAGTTGCTTCTCAAAGGTAGAAGCTCAGAGCCTTAAAAAAAAATCTTATAAATAGTCTACCCTCTGCTTCTTGCTTTTTTTTCATTTCCTTTTTAAGCAAAGCAAGCAGAGGTGGTGATGTCTGTCTGTCTGGGATCAGGTAAGTGAATGTATTCTCCCAGGGCGTGACAGAGCTGGGTTCAATTCCCATCTTTTCCTGAGGAAGTTTGTGTCTCCTGGGAGAACGGCCAGGGTATTAAATAGTGAGCTTCCTGAAGTAGGAGTCTCATTCTCTCCCTCAGAGTAATTTCTTCCTTGCAAAGAAGATTTGAAGGTGGAGGGGCATGGACAGACAGAGAGGGACTTGTGGATCTCTGCCTTAATGTAGAGAATTAAAAATAAAATGAGGGAAACCTTCTCCTAGGAAGGAGGAAGGAAAGATCAGTTTTAATCTCCAGAAACAGAGGAGAGAGCTGAACTGTGTCTTGATACTTTGAATGGGTGCTTTCACAGCTGAGCAGCTGTGTAAGAAAGAGTGAACCCAGCAATAGTGACCACACAATTCTGTTTTTTGAACAGAAACAGAGATCCTTGTATTTTGGATGGTCAGTATGTTCAGAAAGCCTATTAGTCAGGCAAGGTGGGCAGAAGGGTATTTGTCAGAAAAATACTTTCTGTGTTTTATCTGGATCGCAGAATCACCAGGTTGGAAGAGACCTTCAAGATCATCGAGTCCAACCCATGCCCTAACACCTCCACTAAACCATGGCACTGAGTGCCACATCCAATCTTTCTTTAAACACATCCAGGGTTGGTGACTCCACCACCTCCCCAGGCAGACCATTCCAGTACTTGATCACTCTTTCAGTGAAAAACTTTTTCCTAATATCCAATAGTTCCTATAGTTCCCTTGGTGCAGCTTAAAACTGTGTCCTCTCGTTCTGTCAGTTACTGCACTGGAGAAAGAGACCAATCCCCACCTGAGCACAGCCACCTTTCAGGGAGTTGTAGAGAGTGATAAGGTCACCCCTGAGTCTCCTTTTCCCCAGGCTGAACAACCCCAGCTCCCTCAGCCTTTCCTCACAGGGCTTGTGTTCCAAGCCTCTCACCAGCCTTGTTGCCTCCTCTGGACACACTCACTATTGGGTCAGAAGTTTCTCTTTCACAATGTGCAAGGAAGGGGCTTTATACCATAAGAAATAAAATGTTTAATGTTTTTTTTTTCTTTTTAAATATCAAGATATTAACTAAGGCTCTCAGTACTGTTATCTACAGTAGCAGGGGGAGCAGGAAGAGCCAGAAATGTGCTACCCACAGTCAACTCCTCCGTTTTGTCACTGATGTCATTCATCTGTTATCACAGTGGGTGGACTTTGTAAGCTGGCCACAGTGCATTTTGAAAAGGCCATGTGGCTTTGTATAACTGTACTGTATAAAGGAGATAAATGCTTGGCCTACCACAATGTTGAGATGTTTTTCTTTTTTTTTTTTTTTTTTTAATCAGTAAACTCTTATACCAGTATGTCTTGAGCAAAGAGAGGTTCTAGTCTGTGCTGCTTCATAATGCCTTACTAATGCTTCTAATTCTCTCATTTTTAAGTGAGTACTCCAAAAAAAGCAGGAAACAACTCCATGGACTATTACAGGGTCACTGCTTTGCAAATATGATGAGTTGTCTTTGTGTTGTCCAGATCTAAAGGTGTTGCAAAGAGTAAATCAGGTAACTAGTGCTGCAGTCTCTGTCCTTGCTAATTGGCTCTTGCAGCAAAATTCTGCAATACATCTTCCTCCTGCCATGGAGAAAAGGAAAAGAGTAATAGTGTGACCACACATGCTGCTTCCATGGTATTTGCTTTCTGCCAGACAGAGCCTGGGGCACCAGACCTTCTTTCCTACTAAAACTATGTGGCTATGGTTTTTCTGAGAAATGTTCTGAAAAAAAATTGATTCAAGTATAAATATTAACAAAGATTGTGGTAAGGCTGCCCTTCATAAGATGGCAATATGCCTATGATAGGGAAAACAAAAAGCATTTTTCCCTTCTCCTGTAGTCTGCCCAGCTCTAATGTTTTCTAATGCTTTCAGCATGGTCCTGATGTGCCCCCTGCTTCTTGCAATCTCTTAATTTCTTTTCTCCAGTTGTATCAACTATAATGAACACTGAGTGGGGGAACAGAAGTTGCAGTCTGGCAGGTCAGTTTGTGAAAACAATTGGTGCTTTAGAGATTGGGGCTAGTTAGATGGCTTGTTTACAAGAACTTGCTGTTCTGCTGTTTAAATGGAAGATCCAAGTTTTCCTGTTTTCACCCTAAATGGCAGCAGGACTTAATGTCATCTGCAGTGCTCATAAGGATGTTTGATCCTGTTGTTACACCATGGATTTCATGCTGTCTGCCACAGTTTCTTACAACTGATGACTGAGTTCACCAAGCACATCTTCTAGAGCATCTTGCAGAAACAATTTTCTGTTAAATGCTCTGGTGGTGATGGCCATGATTTCATCCATATAATCTCTTTGGGACACTGGTTATAGTATTTTCTTGATTTTTATTTTCTTTCTTCAGTGAACATTTCTCTATGGCATTGTGTAAAAAAGGTCCTTGGAAATTTACAGCTTTCACCTCCATTAATGATTAAAAGTTATCAGAATCATTCTAAAGAAGTGTAAGTTTGTCTTAAAGTGAGAATATTTTGCTGAGATTCCCCTTGGTAAATAAGTGGTTTACACTTGTGTCCTAAAGGCTTAAGGTGCTTTTACACTTTTGTAATCTTTATAGATAGGGATTACAGCAACTTTGTTTGCAGTTTGTGAAAATAACCTGCTTTTAGCTTTGATATATGCATAATCTCCAAGCCTTTGGGAGAAATGCAGAAGACAGAATACTTGTTGAGGGCAAGCTCCATTCTTTGGCAAGGATTGTTTTCACAGACTTTTGAAAAATGTGTGTAGATTTCCAGTTTACTGGACTGTTTCCTCTTTCTTAAAAAATGAGGGGAAATTATAGTGCAACAATACTTTTATTCTTCCTATTTTTACTTCTTGGTACAATTGAGAATCTGTCACTGGAGAATTATCTGTACTTGGTGTAGTTCTGGTGTCTGAATGACATGGATCTGTGCAAAGGGATAAGAATGTGTTCCTAATGCTGGTGAGATACAAAATCCTGTAAAAGTCCCATTTATGATTTTTGGTTGCTTCTGTAAGGTCATAGTTTTCTCTGTTTATAAGGGTTACTGTAGGAGGGTTTGGTTGCCTTCAAGTTTATTATTTATTTAAAATATGACAAGGTCTGCATATAGACATAATAGTGAGACAACAGAGCTAATTCAAGATTTAATCACATCACAGTGCTGTAATGTACTCTCAGTACAGACCTGTTGGGCAGTTCCTTCTTGTGTTTGGACCTTGGGTGTTGGTTCATCTACATGGCAATGCCCAGCACAGATTTGGTTCAGCCCAGACTTGGGAAACTTGGGGAATTTTCAGGTACACTGAAAAGTCTTGTGTTGATAATTTGGGCAGGGATACTCATTATTTTTGCTGATGAACCAGGAACATGTGTCCTCCATAGATGCCTCATAAAGAGGAATAACCTTCACCAAAAGAAAGTGACATCAAAGTCCTCAAAATTTTTCAGATGAAATTGATTTTAAAGTGTGGTATAGTTGTGACTCTAGGGACATTAAAATTAGAAGAAGGGGTTTCCCCATTTAGTGTGCATGAAGCTACCTGGGTTACTTCTCCCACTTGTGTTCAGCAGTAGAGGATTTTGAAAGCTCAATCTACAGAAGCCATTTCAGCAAAACCAAGGTGAAATGACTGTATAACTGTGAATTGTATGAAGTATTTTAAAAGTATATCTTAAGATTTGGGGCTTTAAGAGTTAATCAGTTCACTATCAAGATCTATATGGTCTGATAATTATCTGACTTGTATTGTGCGGCCCTCCCCTCGAGTACTGTGTCCAGTTCTGGGCCCCACAGTGTAAGAAGCCTATAAAAATACCAGAATATGTCCAAAGGAGGGAAACAAGGATGGTGAAAGGACTAAAGGGCAAGACTTCTGAGGAACAGCTGAGGATGTGAGGTTTGTCCAGTTCAGAGAAGAGACTGAGGGGGTGACCTCATGGCTGACTGCATCTTCCTCATGGTGGGAGCAGCAAGGGAAGTGCTGGTGGCTTCTGGTGACAGGACACAAGGGAATGGCTTAAAGCTGTATCAGAGCACGTTGAGATTGGATACAAGGAAAAGTTCTCCACAGAGAGGGCAGTCATGCAGAAGAAGCTCCCCAGGGAAGGTGTTCATGAAGTGTTTGGCCAGTGCTCTTGAGATACACAGGTTAGCTTTTAAGTATCCTGCATGAAGTCTGAAGCTGGACTCAATGATCCTCTTGTGCCCCTTCCAGCTTGGGATATTCTATGTTCTTGTGATTGTTCATTTAAAAAAAAAAAAAACAAACAACAAAACAAACAACTAAAAGCCATCTGAAATTAGGAGAATAAAGTGAGTTGGAGGAAAGATCAAATATGTAGCCCTTAACTAGTAAGATTAAATCTGGAACAAGTCACATGCAGGTAGAAGTCTGCTGATTCTGGGGGTGTTCTCCAGCATCCTGCTTCTGTGTCATGGTTTCAGGTTCTATTTTAGACCTCCTTGACAGAACAGCTTTTGCAGAGAAATGTGCTGTAGAAATGTTTAACAACATTGGCAGCATTTTCCAGGAAGGCTCTTTATAGATCTCAAGTGTCTCCTGGTAGGCTGCGTGAGAGGTCCATGTCTTGGAACAGGTCCATGCTTCCTTTTTTTCATCTTTGTGGTTGATACCTTGTGTCATTGTGAGAGAAGCTTTGGACTTGCCAACCACTCCATTTGCTTTCTTTAAGTAGATATATATACATGTGTGTGCAGCCATAAATGTATGTATGTATAATAATGATGATTTGAACTATATATAGAGAATGAATTTTTATCAACTGATCCCAGACATTTTTAATTTTATTGAAGAAATACGTAATAGATAAAAAAAAAAGTTTTCCTGTCCTCAGGTGGAACCGGAGTGCTTTCCAGTTGTGTGATTTTTGTGCTGAGATGTGCAGTAGTTCCTTTGCAGGACGAGAGCATGGGGGATGTAATATTTCTGTACTTAAAATATGTGGCTGTATTGAGAGGTGAAGGGGATTTTTGTGTATGTGTGTGGGTAGGAGGTTTGGTATCTGAAAAGGGGGTGAGCGAGTTGTGTTTCAAGTTTATTTTTAAATTAAAATAAATATTTCATTTTTCTAGCTTTATCCTGTACAATAGTTTCTCCACAGAGAGCACGAAGATAATGATATATAAATTTCAGTATTTAAGTAAAATTATCTCATCCAAAGTGCAAGCTCACTTCTGTAAAGCAGTGAATTCTTCATGCTTTTCCCTCAGATAATTATTAGTGACTACTTTGCAGTTCTAAAGAATTCTTTATACAGGTACTCTTGAAAGAATACATACTAGAAAAAGAAAATCTTAGTACTCTGATATTTATTATGAAAGTAAATTCTGTTGAGACCCCGTTTAAATGCTGCTTTGGAGTATTTATGCAGTAGCTCAGGAGAAGGAATAACTTCATTGTGTTGCTTCTGCAAAACTGGCTGATGACAGATTTTTATTGGGACAAGCCCTTTCTTCAGAATACATCATGTAAAAATGTTTTCTTTGTTAATAGTGCGTGGAGTGTTGGAGTGGATGAATTTGCATAATAATTGCTTTCCACTTTGCTCAGCAGCAGCATTTCCTTATGGAGCTCAGCACTGAACTTTTTTTTTTTTTTTTTTAAATGAAACACTAAATATTTACCGGGTAGAGCTGGCAGGGATGTGCTGGGACCCCGGGCTGTGATGCTGTTCCCAGCCATATGTCCCGGCGAGCCGGGAGCTGTTTGTGTACATCACTCCGAACTCTTGGTACTGTTTTCCTTTAAGAACTGCCACAAGGCTCAGGATGCACTGCATACCCTATACACAAAAAAAAATTAAAAAAAAAAAAAAAAAATTCTCCACCCCTCTCCGGTGTAAATGCCGCTGGTTCAGCAGCCCCAGCCGGGCATTGTTCGCTGTCGGAAGCGGGGCCGGGGACGGACGCGCCCCGCTCGGCTCTGCCCTTGTTGCATTATTAATGGCACGATGCTTTCCTGTTGCAGATGGCTGAGGGCTAGCGGGGTGCATTCGGGACCATGATGGCTCAGTTTCCCGCAGCCGTGAATGGTGAGTAGCTCCGGGGAGCTCAGGGAAAGGTGGGAGGTTTGCAGTTTGTTGCTTGGCTGTGTTTTTTCACGCCCGCAGCCGCGTTTGGGTCGCTTGGCTGCAGATCGCTGTCTGCAGCCTGAGCCGGTGCTGCGAGGAACCAGCATCACTGCGGTGTCATTTGGGCCACGGAGACGCCTGGAGTGGCCGACAATCTCGGATCATTTACAGGGCTGAGGAATGTGTGAGTTACAGTGCGAACACTGCCTGACTTCAAGCAGGGAATATGCTAAGTAATAGTTGATTAAACTTGCATACCTTTTCTGTTACGTAATTCAGCACAAAATGTGTTCCATTATAGTCCATTATGCTATTTATTTTAAACAAAATATTTAAATGTGTCAAGCAGTTTGTGACATTGATGAAAACAATCAGCCCTTCTCAAAAAAAAAAAAAAAAAAAAAAAAAAAAAAAAAAAAAGAATTTTCCTCTTGATTGTGCTCTTTCCACTACAGAAACTTCTAAATTTGTTTCTTGGTGATTTCCTTTCAAAGACATATGAGAGTTGGAACCTTAAAATTGTTCCTGCATGTGTGTATGGGATGGAGTTTTATTTTTAGAGTAGGCTTCTTTTTGAAGGCATGATTTGCAAAGACATGCAAAGAAATTTGACATTTGCATGTTGTTATTTACAGAGCTGGCCAAAATGAAAATACAAGTATGGAAACAGTGTTTTGTACTTCAGATAATCCTGATAAGGAGTATTTTTCCTGATAAAAATAGCTACAGGAATGAGTATTTTATCTCATTTATCTGTGAAGGTTACTGCAGGACTGGGAGATCTTTAACTAATTTAGAAAATTATCACTGAGATAAATTGGGAAAGGGTTTTTGGGTTGTTTTTTTCTTTTCCCAGAACAACACGCAGATTTCAAGTTAAACCTCTGTTTTATAAATCTGTTTCATGTGAGCTTAAAGACATTTTGTAAAAAAAAAAATAAATAAATGTGTGTAATCAACACTTTTTTTTTTTTTACAGTCAGCTGCAGTTTCATTTCACAGACCTTACAATAAAAGCCAAATAAAAGGAGTCAGTGAATACTAGGGGAAGTCCTATAGAATAGATTATTTTTTTTCACTTAATTGGACAAAATGGATTTTTTTATTATTTTTATTATTATTTATTATTTTCACATGCTTTTTGCTTCTCAATTTAAAATAAGCAGTCAAGTTCTTGGCTGTCTCTGTGGCTGATGTATGCATAAGTTATTTGATGTCTTTTTGTTTTGGCTTTTTATTCCTTGGTTCCGTTGGAGGATTGCAAGTGTGCTGTCAGTTCTGACCATATACACTGCTCTCAGAAGCCTTAGCTTGGGAGAGTGATCCTTGATTTGAAATCCCTTGGGCAGTACTGTCTGCTACTCTCAAAAGGAATGGTGTCAAAGAATGCTGCCTTTCCCCTCAGAATTTTACTGTGTTGGAAGGCATAGTAAGAGAAAGACTGAGGAAGAGACACACCAGGCAATAGTTAAACTATTACTCCTCACAGAGTAGTTTGGATGACTGTGTCAACTGTGTGTAGTCTTGCAGTCATATTTCTTATCAGAACTGGTGAAATTTCAAGCAAGTCAAGTGTTTTAATCAATAGTTTTAATGTGATTTCTAGGTAAATACTGAGCAACCTTTGCTGTCGAAGTTGTTCTCTAATCTTTGTTCCTCTTCTGTGTTACTTAGCATTTACAAGCACTGCTGTAGTGGTTGCATTCAAATTAGTTCACCTGCATTTGCCACTCATTGCAGGAAACCTCTAATTATGTTGTTAGACCTTGGTAGTGACTTGAAGCATGTGTGAAGAATGAGGTTATGTGTGAGGCAACCAAGCCATTAGGCACTCCTGCAGCCTGGGAGCACTGGCTGCCTACCTCACCTTTGTGTTAGCACAGCACTGACCCTTCCCTTTTGTATCCTACTGGGGGAAATAGTGAGTTCCTTCTGTGGGAAAAAACCTCTTATTCTTACCAAGGTACAGTATACTTTGCTTTTAGTTCATGAGTAGTGTAATGCATGAAGTAGTTTCTATTTCTGGCTTATTTTTGGCATTCAGTGTTACAGAAAAGTGAGTGGATGGCATGGAGCAGATGTGTGTACAAGTGTGTGATCATGTGACACAGTCTGAGAGCTGCAGGGTTCAAGGCACAGTACTCAGCCTCGAACAAACATAAGTGGGATATGCTACAACAATTTATTTACCAGCCTAAGCAGAGAAAGCAACACTGCTTAGGATCCTGAGAAGGAAGGGAATCGAGCTGTATATGTAGTTCCAGTGGAGAGATTCAGCTTCATTGAGGCACCTCCAGAACATACTTTGGCCAAGCAAGGTCCTGAGCCTGTCCAGCCTCAGCATGTGGCTGGTGGCCAGACTGTGCTGTGCTGGGAGCTGGCGTGTTCTTCTATGGCCACGTGTAAACATTGTGTGCTCTAGGGCACCTGCTGTTGATAGACCTGTTTTTAAAGTCATGAAAGGACACAGTGCCCAGAAAGGAGCTCCCCTTGACTCTCCATTGCTGTCCAAGGTGACCTTTGTGGGTGCCTTACTAACAAGCTGAAATTCAAAGAGGAAAAGCAGGACTAAAGAGTGGGTGTTGATTTTTCTGGAACTCAGGGCAGACCTGCCAGTTTTTACAAATTTATATCTTGTGCAAAATGTAAAGGTTATGGTGACATTTTATATGAACAAGCAAGGCTGAGCAACATGTTTCTTAAACAGCACCAGATGGATAAGACACATTTATCTATGTGGAGTCCAGCTCTATCAAAGAGCCACACCAGGCATATCCTTCTCCCCAGTCTGTAAACAAGATTGAGGATACCCTACTAAGAATTTAGTTCTATCCTGTAACTGCTTGAATATTGATCATTATTCCTGTACTAATGATAATACAAACACAGTTTATAGTAGTTGATTCTTCTTACAAACAGTTCTCCATCTGGACAAAGCTTGCTTAGGAATTCATCCTGAGTCTTGCAAAAGCGTTTGGAAACAGCATTTAGTTACACTAAATAACAAGTTCAGCAATTGTGTTTCTAAAGAAAGTGTTAACATACTAACTGCAAAAGACACTTAAAAGGATAAAGGCTTTAATAGGTTGAAATATACTTCCATCAAATTTGTCTCAGTGACTGCTGCCTTTGTCACTGGAAGAAGTAACCTTCACTGCCATAGGTTGTGTTGTTTTCAACTGGAGAGAAGTTGCAAGATGTTTCTTTTCCAACTCCCCTTCCTTCTCCTGTAGGCTAAATCTGTTCAGGGTTTGATATCCTGCTGATGGGTCTTGGTTTGGGGAGATTTAATCTTAAGGGACCACCTGGAACAAGGAAAGCAGTATTTGCTGATCAATATCTTTCACATTGTTTACTTAAGTACCATTGGAATTTTTGGACTGTGCTTTTTTTTGTTTATGTTTTTATTTGCCATTTTTCTTCCCTTCTACCACCTGTTTCCTTTTGATATAAATTTGCTGTGGTCCAGCAGGAAAATCTCTGATAAACTGAGGTGTAGGAAGTAATAGCTGTAACTCATTTCACATGCTTCTAAACCTTCCTAAGTAAAACTGGATTTTGTGCTGCTGTGAATAGAATTTTGTGTCCTCACACTTAGGTGTGTTGGAGACTAAAGTAGACATGAAGGGATTCTGGGAGGTCCTGGTTACCTGGTGTCAAGGGTAAAACACTCACCAACAGATTCTACTGCACATTCTCTTTAAAAAAGTCAGTCTCAAGCTTTGCAGTCTGAATTTTTTTGAATTAGGAGCAACCCTGGTCATCGGAGTTCAATTAAAAGCTGATTGAGTGCAACCTGACTCCTCACCTTGTGTGCACTGTAGATATGGAAACTGTAGACTTGAATATCAACAAGTGTAGATAAAGATACAAAGCTGAATTAGACCTTGCAAAACAAGTATCACAACTTGTTCTCCCATCTAAAAGTAGGAAAAGGAAAGAAATGATAAGACAAGTAGTGATGTCAGTTGATATGGAGCAAAATTCATGTGCTCAAATAAGGGGGGTGTTTATCTTCCACTATCACACCCTGCAAAAAATTAGATTTCCAATGTGTCTGCTGTATTATATGTTTTCTTAAATCTTGTAAGTCAGAAATAGTGCTATAGGGTTTCAGAATAAAAGGTGTATTATTTATATTTAATGGTGAAGATGATTCACATGGAAGTTGTAAGAGGAAGTCTTAGAAGGAAAAAGTAGTTAGACATGGAGGTATATATTAAATGGAATAAATGGAAATAGGCTTTAACAAGGGAAGGTTGCACTTTGTTCCTTCTTCAGTACCTGAGTTTTGTAGAAAACGTGTAACAGATCCCATGGTTGGATTTCATTACAGAAATAAATGGCTAAAAGGGAAAGAAAGTACAAATTTTAGACCAGAATGTTGTAGTCATGTTTTTCTTTATGGATTTTATCATAATGCCAGTCTTAATGGTTATTTATGGCAATATCATCAGTAAAAAGAAAATGTATGCTGGTTAAATTGGAAGATGACAAACTCTGGAGTAATTTTCCAGCCAGAATTACACAGTATGGGCTGCATATCATTGGTGAATTTCATCACATTTCTGCTGTGCTGACTTCAAATAGCTTTTTAGCCATACCATTATGGGCTAGAAGAATTTTTGCTGTATGCTGGGAACTCAGCAGTTGGCTGTGACTAATGAGGAAGACAACTGGATGTGTTAGAGGATCACGTAGTAATTACGTGATTTGAGGGAAAGGAAATGCATCCTAAAATGTGGTGGGTGAAATAAGGAGTGCTGTGTGCTATTGCTTCAGGCACTGGTGAGACATGTCGTGGGTTAGAGGGTAGAACTTGGGTTAACTGCTTAAGAGGGGGGAAAAAAACCCAGGGAGTGAAACAGATACAGAGCTGGGCTTCAGCATATTAAGTGCTGAGAAAGAATCAAGGAATTGCCTTTGTTAACTTGCCCAGATAAAAGCTTACTGATTTGTTTTGGGTTTTAATTTCAATTTCACTGCATTTCCTATTCAGTAAATAAATTTTCTCTTTATTTTTTCTTACTAGGAAGAACAACATTAAGGAAGGAAACTAACTTGTCTTTGAGTACAGTGGTAGCACAAGGGTAAATAGAGATGAACCAGCTGTTGATACAGTTGGTCTGGAAATTGGAATGGTTCTGTCAGCAGTGACATTCTGGACCATGGTCAAGGAGGAAATCTGGTTGCCTTAAGGCAGAACTTGCATTTTAGGAAGGAATTAATGTATTAGTGTTTCTTGGAGAAGCAGCAGTCTGCATGTGGTGACCTTATAAGTCCCTTCCAATCCAGTGCTCCTAAAATGTAACGAAGAATTAGATAATAATGAAGATTAGTGTTAGATCTTGAGCTGTTAACTTACTCTAAGCCTATAGCTTTGTCTTGCCAAGATTTCATTTTGTTAGTGTCGTGTGTTAGCTTTTATAAGGTACGTTTACAATGAGTGGGAAACCCAGGATGGTTTTTATCTGGAATACTAATACTGTAATGCAAGCTGCTTTATTCATTTTGGATGTCGGAGAGACTTCTTGGTGTTTTTTCTTCAAAGCATATAAAACCCTAAACAAAAAACACAAGAAAATCTACAAATGCTTTTCCAAAATGGAGCAGAAGGCTGAAGGCTTAGCTGAAAAGACTCAGAAACATAGATCTAATACATGACAAATTTCAAAGTGCTTTGACTGTTAAAATGTTCATTTCCTTAAAGGTTTAACTCCCAAGTTTGTGAAATGCATTACTCTGATAAGCCACTTCATGTGTTTGTTGCAATTTAGGGTTGATGAGCACATTGTGTGAAGTGGCACCATCTTAACATCTACTAAATTCCAAATCATCTGTGATCATCACTTTGAACAGCCCATAGACGATACTAATCAGTATTGGCAGAATGAGTTCAGGTTTAGCCCACTAATTAAAATGGCAAGAACAAACACATTTTTCAGGCATTGTGGTCTGTCAAATATATTTATATAATGCCCTATTACTTTAACTAGAAATCTTGTGTGTTCAGGCTTTCCAGTGTACTGCGTCAGTTCTTTCGGACATCTGTTGTTTTTCCGACAATGGGACAGTAGCCTTAAATCATCACTGAGGGAGCTGGAAGGGGTGAAACCCTGGAAAGCTGAAAGAATGTCAGTGACCACGGGACTAGCATTTATACTGGCTATCTTCAGAAAAGATATTTAATAAGCTAAAAGCATTTGTGCTTTAGTTGGATGTGAAATTCTCTGTATGCGAGTCTCAAGAATAGGTAAGATTAAATGAATATCAAGAACTTCTACTGCTCTTTCACTTCTTACTGAAGTAATTTGCTTAAAAGTTTTTTATATACGTAAATATAAATAAGAGGTGATATATTTTAAGTTATGCATCGACATTTTTCCCTGCATTTCTTCTCATAACCATGATTTAGCATTGATCCATGATCTCTGCAGCACAGTTGTTTCTTTAGAAAACACATCCTTCCTGAAAAGTCCTGGTTTCACTGTTGTAGAACTCTGCACCTGTTACAGTGTGTGTTGATACTTGTATAACTGTACTGAAAAGGGTACACTTATATTTTCTTACCAGCTGCAAGAGAAATTGGTTGTGCAACAAATAATAGTGCTTCCGTAGCTCTGTGTTTCACAGGAAATCTTCAGGCTTGGGGAAATAAAATGTTACAGGTGTGAATTAGTGTATAAACTGTTCCTGATGGAGATGATGCGGGTTGGAAGGCCAGCAGAGTTTCTCCTCTTATTTCTCATGTTCTCTGTATTCAGATTGGATGAAGAAATACACAGACAGTCTTCTTTAACCTGGCCTGAAGATAACATTCACTAAGCTTCCTTTTCTGGAAATGATCCACCTGTAGCTGCCAGAATCTATTACACAAAAGGATCTGGAATTAAGTAGAGAGTAAAGGATACCTGAAAAAAAGGTGGCTACAGAGAGATTGTGGCTCTTGTGATAAGCGAGACTAAACAGATGAGAGTTGTTTAGTTTAGAGACAGCTAAAAACCTGTAAAGCCATAACAGTATAGAAAATGCTAACAAGGGAAGGAATATTCACTGTATTTTTTTATAGCTGAAAAACAGCACAATACCTAGTGAAATGACTGAGTTTAAGGCTAGCAGAAGAATATGGGTTTGTTTGTTGGTTTGGTAGTTTGTTTCACACAGGGAACACTCACAACTCGTTTTTAGTACTCGCTGTGTTTAAGACGTTTTGGAAACAGCATGGAATCAAAACTTGAGGAGGAAAGATCTGTGCCATGGCTATTAAATGGTTGCTGCCTTTTTTTTTCTTTTTCCTCCCCTTTGGGGGCTTTTTTGGCTCAAGAAGCTTGCTAAATCGGTGGTTTCTGGCAACTGAGAAACTGTAACAACTGTAATACCCAGGGAAGAATTCTGTTCCAAATTCTAGCCTGTAAATGCCCCTATGAGCCACTGGCAGGGCAGGATTAAGGACTGTGATATAAACTGATACCAATGGTTGTATAAACATAAATTAAACAGTTTTTAATTTATTATATTTCAAATCAAACTCCCACGTGTGCTAGGAAAGTAATTTTGTATGTGTGCTGGATATAGTTGGCAGGTTCTGCTAATTGGGAATTTAACCTTCTGAGGAGTACTGTTTAAGCAAACTCTCTTATTCTTGCTTCTGTTTCCTTTGTGTTTGCTTCCAGTTTTCCCTCCATTTTTTCTTTCTGCCAGGACTAGAAGTTACAAAGAGAAGGGTAACAAGAGTCATTAAAGATACAGAGCAGCTTCCATATGTGGATTTATTGAATTGACTAGGACATTTCAGCATGGAAACGAAAGTGTGGGGATGGTGGAAATACTGTGTCACCTTCCCAAGGTCATCCATTATTTTTCAGGCAAGGGAATGATAATTAGTCTCTGATAACACAAGATTAACCAGTATCAGATGAAAGTACCATTGGCAGATCTCAATCATACAGAGCACTTTGCACTGTGTCAAATGAACAATGAAAGCTGTAGGAAGCTGTGGATGACAAAAGGTCTTGGACAAAAAGTCTTCCTTAAATGATTAGAGATAGGTGCCTTCTACTTATGAGGCAGTACCTCATTTTCAGGAGTTTCACTGGGGCTGAGGAGACGTCTGGAGCAGCACCACCACATGCTTGGCTCAGACTGTCACTCCCAGACATGCTAGGATCTCAGCTGGGGGAATATTCAGTCTGCTGGAAGGACTGTTACTGTGTTTTGTTTCCTGAATTATCTCCTATTTTTATTTTATTCCAAGATCATTCAGGAAGTGCCTCTTCATTTTTTCTTCTCTCCCACCCTTCCTGTGTAATTTTTTGGGGATTTTTTTTGTTCGTCTGTTTTCCTCTTCTCTTTCAAGTCTGTATCCCAGTTCTCCATTGCAAGTATAACCCATCATCCTTCCTCCTGGTCCCAGACTTCCTCCTCAAGTCTGAGAACTCGGAAATGTGGTTTTTACTGTAATGGCCAGATAGCGATGAGAGCTATGCAAATTACTAGAAAGGACCTAATTCTGAATTCTGAAACAGAATTCTGTTCTGATTTTGTCAGTGTATGTCTTCGTGGGAGAATAATTCCCTTTACTGCACTTAATTTCAAGGTTCACTTTGCATCCTCTTCCCTGGTATTTTTACTGCCTGCACTTCTCCTGGCGCAGAAAGATTTATTGGCTGCCACAGATGGAAACTCACCTGAATCTTACTAGTTTTGCTGTACTCCACAGAGATTTTCTAGACAATAATTAAACAAATTGTTCTTTTGTGCATTTTTAATTAAGTCATAGGGTTGTTTTTTGAATGCTGGTGAGCAGCAGCAGCATAAAACATCAGTTTCCAGGATTAGAAATGTTTTGTCTAAGCTCTGGTTTTCTTTTTCTACAAACATGGTGACTAAAAATTTTTATTTTTCTCATGGTAGTCTTTGTTACTATACAGGTTGATGAGTTTACTCAAAAAAGCTTCTGTCTTGTCCTTAACTGAAGGGTAAGCATCTCTTCTATCTTCTGTGTCAGGCTGGGAAGGCAGGCCATGGATTTTGTCAGCTGGAAGTTTGCCCACCTTAAAAGCAAATGGAGGCAAGACTTAAAACTGGAGAATTTAGCAAAGTATGATTATATTATGCCATGATAATATTGCTTACTTGACCTTTTCATACCTTCCATTGGAAAGACTCTTGTTGGTGTGACTTTTTTCTTCTTTCTATTTCTAAAATCTATTCAAAAGTATGAATTGCAGGTTTAAGAGAATGACCATTCCCCTGTGCTGGGCACTGGAGAGGATGTGCCTCAAATCCTGTGTCCAGTTCTGGGCCCTCTGTTCAAGAAGGACATTGAGGGGCTGGACTGTGTCCAGAGAAGGGAACGGATCTGGGGAAGGGTCTGGAGCACAAGGATGATGAGGAGTGGCTGAGGGAGCTGGGGGGGCTCAGCCTGGAGAAAAGGAGGCTCAGGGGGGACCTTGTGGCTCTGAACAGCTCCTGACAGGAGGGGACAGCCAGGTGGGGTTGGGCTCTTTTCACAAGTAACAAATGACAGGACAAGGCAAAATGGCTTTAGGTTGTACCAGGGGAGATTTAGATTGACTATTGGAAACAAATTCTTTCCTGAAGGGGTTGTCAAGCATTAGACAGGCTGCCCAGGGCAGTGGTGGAGTCATCATTCTTGAAGGCATTTAAAAGACTCATAAATGTGGCACTGAGGGACGTGGTTTCGTAGTGGGTTTGGTAGTGCTGGGTTAATGGCTGGACTCCATGATCTGAAAAGTGTCTTCCAACCTAAATAATTCTGTGGTTCTGTGATTCTGGGCACAGACAAAGCTGTCATTGGGCTTGATTCATGAGGTCGTTTCATGTGCTGCATCACAACTCAGCAACTACAGCTGGTTTCACTATTATTGTTTCTCCAGAATTAGGCAGAAAATAATTTTATATTAATTGCTGATATCAAATCTAGATCTGGCAAAGGCTTAGGTTAAGCCCAGCTCTGTGTGCCAACATCTTCATGTAAGGAAAGGCACAGTTAATTAACTTTTAAGAATAAAACATGAGTTTACCAGCATTGCATGTTACAGTGCTTGCACTTTTTTATGAGGAGTAGGAAGCTTGCTTCATTAACACTTAAAAAAAAACCCTATTGAATGAATTGTCTAAAACCTTACAGAAAACTAGTGTAAAAGCATGTTAGTTTGGAGTTCAGAATTCTGTCAAGTTTATGCACATTTTTAGTGCACATTTCCTGATGTACTTTTACATTAGTGGAGATTTAACAAAACTTTAAACCCATTTTTTTGTTTGTTTGGAGTTTTTTGCTTCCTTGGTGTGGTTTTTTTTTTTTTTTTAGTGCTTCGGTGGAATTGGCAATAATTTAATTAAAAATGATCTTCTGAAAAAGGATAGCCTTAATGAGCTAAAAGATTCTGTTATATTTATAAAGTACAGAAATACTATCCTGCTATTATAAACTGATAGTTTAAGTGCTTTGGAATAGCCAGTTGTTCTGTAGAGTTCAAAAAAGAATTGATCTATGCTGTTAGCATGGATTACACTATTATGTATCTCTAAATTGTTTCAGGGATTATACTCCTCCTAAAAGCACGGATTATATTTCTACATTGAGATCATTGCATGGCACGGAGTGTTCTGTGTCCTAATATTCCTCCTTTATGTGTATCAAAGTGGGGGCTGCCAGTGACAAGATCACCAGGCAGAATTCTGCACATCTCATAGGAGCAAGTGGATAGTTTAAACAAGCTCAGTATTTGATTTTAGTGAACTGCTCAACCTGAGGGTTCCCAGTATATTAAACATCTGGAAATTCTGTATATAACGTAAAGAATATGAATTGTACTCTAAAATGCAATGTGGCTGCTGTTGCTTTGTCCACATTTCTGTAAGTTTGCTCTTCAATTAAACAAGCTTTTCTTGGTCAAAGCTTGTAGCCTTGCATGTGCCTGACACTATTTAACAACCTGTCTGCAGGTACCAGCTTTTTTTTGATAATGTGCCAGAGATGCTTGAAAATATTTTAAAAATTCTCTTGGCTTCAGTGGGCACAATTCTTGTAAATTTAGTGCAATTACAAAATTGAAGGAGAATCATGTTTCCCTGTGTTTAACATGCTTTAGCTACAAGTTTTTCCTTTTAACTATATGCACACAGAAGGGAATTGCTGAAGTTACAGTTAAGCACAGAAATAGATACCCTTTTCCTCTGGCAGGTGCCTTGGTGTTGGTTAATAAAACTGACACCCTCCGTGGAGCATTTCTACTAGGAGTAATTGAGGATTAATGTATGTATTGTGAAAGGAGATTGCATGTGGCTCCTGCCATGGTCTGAGACTGTGGAAGCTGGGAATAGCAGATGCAATCCTCAAGGAAGAGCAAGTAATGCTTTGGGATGGACCCAAAGCCACCACAGTTGTAGTTCATAACACATTAGCACTCCTAAATAAGGATAAATGCTGATTATTAGTAATTTTTCTCCTGTGTTTGATATATAGAATCAACAGCAAAGGAGGGAAGCAGATATTGAAAATAGCAATAACACTGATAAAGAATCTCAAATTCAGACTAATGGTAAAACATTCTGTGTATTTTCAGACTCCTGGAGTGTTTACTTGCCACAGAGGAAAAATTACAAGTCTGATTCAACATCTCAATTGGGAGTGTTAAATCCAATCTGTGATAAATACTTCTGTGGTAAACTTATCTGCAAACACAGAAAGACTGGAATTATTAGATTTATCCCAATATGTCCTAGACCAGCCAACCCTCTGGAGGCCCCTAATAGGAGACTGTAATGTGATTGCTGGTTGCATTAAGGAAAACCCCTTGTTATACAGCTTGAGGCATGTTGCTGCATATCTGTTCTGAAATTTCCCTGTCTTTAAACATAGGGATAAATATTTATTTAAAGTCATTATGAAGCTTCATGCTAGTTTTTTTGATGGTTACAGAGGTGGTGGTATAGTCCTCATGATTTATATGTACAAGGAATGCTCTTTCAATTAAGGTTTGTTATCTCTGTGGAGTTAATTAACTTTGTAGGTCGTAGGAGCATAGTTTTTATTAGAGAAATACAAGCAATGCCTCTGAGTGAGAAACAAAGACGTTCTGGAGAATGTGAGAAATGTCTTACAGTTTTTCCTTATCAGTAATCCTGCTGTTCTCACTAGAGCTACCCTTTGCTGTGGGCAGTACTAACCAGAGGCAGAGGTCTTACAGAGCATTTTCAAGTCTAAGACTGCACTTTCTTTTCTCCCCTCTTTTTCAATGGTGATTTACTGTTTTAAGGAAAGAACAGTGCGTGTTTCCCTTTTGATGTTGGCAGCCCATCAAAGCAAGTCCTTTATTTTATTCAGAAGGTTATCTGTCTGATGCAGTGTTGTAAAGACATTTCTGGAGCTTTGCTGAAATGCTGTGATCCTGCCATAAGCAGACTTCCCTACTCTCACCTAGAGAGATGTCTTTTATTTAAAGTGAACTTAAATAAACTGAAGATGTCTAATCAACAGCATAGTCACTTGTTTCCAACAGCAGAAAACTGTGAGTGCTGCTACACTGAATTACAGAAATACCTGTTACATGAAAGTGAGGTCAGTATGTATTTTGTGATCTTCAGAGAAGTCTTGAGAGTTAAGTTCAAAGCATGTTTAGCTTTGGATGTTTGGGCCTTTGTCATCACACACGGACTTTCTATTTGGGCAGATGCTACATGTGGTGTTGGACTCTAGGATGTGTTGTGGAGTTTTGGAGTGGGCAAGTAAAGGACCTTTCACTGTTGGTTTTCTGTTTTGGAATAGGGAATCTGTGGAGACATGTTTGGACATGAAGTCCAGGTTTCTAATACTGGAAATCGAGCACAATTGCCAGTGCTGACGTTTATTCAGTGTTCTCTGAAAGTACCAGCCTTCTCTAGGGAAGAAAGAAAATTTGGTCTCTGTCTTCCAGAAGACTTGCTGAGGTAGACATGTGGTTTTTCATAAGCAAAAAGAACAGGTGAAGACAGTAGTTACTCTGTTCTAGGGAAAGTCTTTGTCAGGAAAATCTCTCAAGTTTAGCATTTCTAGAGTTTTGATTCCTAAAAATTCAGGGTAGTCAAATGTGTTGGCTTCATGTATGAAGTTGTAAGGTTCTAAAGTAATTTGTTTTGAAGAATAATGAACTAATAAGATATCTTATTGTCAGAGAGATTGTACTGTTTTTCCCCTCCAAAATTTTATCAGCTACAGTTGGGAAAAATTATGTAGATCTTGAAAATGTCCAGGAAATTTAAACTGAGTCAGAAAAGTAATGTACTATTCATTGTCTGCAGCAAAGCCTCTCATGGGAGCATGTAGTAGCAACTGTATTTTGATTTCTGGTGGGGAACTGATCTGTAAAAGTATTGTAGCTCACTGCTGCTTGGACAGCCAAAGGTTCAGCGCTGC
This sequence comes from Buphagus erythrorhynchus, assembly GCA_013400855.1. Classification (NCBI taxonomy): domain Eukaryota; kingdom Metazoa; phylum Chordata; class Aves; order Passeriformes; family Sturnidae; genus Buphagus; species Buphagus erythrorhynchus. Next base: position 21,532 of record VZTT01008583.1, on the reverse strand, counting down.
TCCATCAAGGAGATTCCTGCCTCTTGGCCATCCTGTGGTCAGAGAGGTCTGTGAAGAGCAGACACCTGCAGTTTGGTCTTGATTCATGCATGGCTTTCCATGAGTGAGGACTGGCCATGTGGATGGAAGAACAACAGCAATTTCTCTATGCAAAATTCATTGGGTCTGGTTTACGGGCAAGATGTTTCTCAGCCCTAGAACTGAAGGCGTGTTAGTGCAAAAAGTGGCTGAGCTAAGCCAGATAAGTTTAGATGATACATCTTGGATGGCAGATGTTTGACTCTTCCTGCAGTTTTGCCTTTCCCAGGAAAGGAGTATCTTCCCTTCATCACAGTTCAGCATGCCCAGGACGTGCTTGTGTGAAAACCAGGCAGTGTAACTTCTGTAGCATGATTTGATGGTGATGGCACAGGAGAACTGAGTGTCAGACTAATTTTGGCTGTGTTTTTGTGACAGTCTTGGTTGTACTATGCAGGTAAACACAACAATTACTTTGGAGAATGGTGTTGTGATGTGCTTTGTGGGATTGCCAATACCTTGTGAGTCCCACTGTTGAAAGTGTTTATTTCAGATAGACTGGTATGGTATTTTCACATGGTATTTTGAGAAATCTTCATATGAGCTTTTCTGTACACAGATTTTACTTTTCCTAATTGTGTCACCAGGGGTATCATCAAAAGAGCTGTGGGCACTTGGTTAAGCTAAATACAAGGATTCACAGTGCTTTAGCCTTTCCTCTTGTGCTGTGCTGTTTGTCTTGTTTCTGTGGCATATGGGGTGGGAGTTGAAAAAAACAGTGAATCCTTTAAATAATAACTGTGGGTGGAGTTTGACTACATTCACTGTGGATCTCTACCAGAAGCAATGGGTTTTTAATTTTTTTCTTTATTATTTTACACAAATACTTTCATTGTCCAACAGTTATTAACCTCTATTCAGAAAACAATGACCTGTTCTAGTTCAAGCTGCAGATGGCAGACACTCAAGTGATATTAGGATAAAACTTAATTTTCTGAGTCTTTGTTCAGTTATAGACAAGCACTAAAATTTCACTGGGAGCGGTGTGCTGACTTAAAAGCGTGCTGTTCTCTAGATCCTAATTTCTGCCATGAATATTTATATTTTTAAAAATCTATGTTTTTATACATTGGATTTTAAGACTTACTGCATTTTCTTCTAGGCCTGTAAGGAAACCAGCAGAGAGCATATCTTTATGGAATTAATCACCAGAAAAATAAGATTCTCAGTCTCTGTCCTTAGGGAAAGGAAGAATCTGAAATTTTTCTTACTGTTGAAAATCAATTATTAGCAGGTTGGTGTTTTCAGGGTATATATTCAGTTCCCTGAAGCATTCCCATAATGTGCTTTTGATAATCTGTGTTTGTAGTTATTACTATTCCATGACAGCTGCTTGCACTGACTCACTAGGACTGTGGAAGGCTTGTAGAAGCACTTGTTGATGTAATAATGTGGTTTTAGTCAAAGATTTATTTTTTAAAATGAAATTTATACTTGCAAGAAACTTGGGGTTGTTCAACCTGGAGAAGACTCCAGAGAGACCTTTCTGGGGCTTTTCAGTACTCAGAGGGGGCCTGTAAGAAAGCTGGGGACAAACACTCTAGCAGGACCTGTTGAGATAGGAGAAGGGGTGATGGTTTTAAATTAAAAATTTGTAGATTTCAAATAGATATATGGTAGATCTTTTCTACAAGGGTGGTGAGACTCTGGAACAGGTTGCCCAAGGGAGCTGTGGCTGCCCCATCCCTGGAAGTGTTCAAGGCCAGGTTGGATGAGGCTCTGAGCAACCTGGTCTAGTTAAAGAGGTTCCTGTTCCTTGCAGGGGTGTTGGACTAAATGACAGAATCACAGGCATGGAACAGAAAGGACGTTAAAGATGTAGGTCCAGAGTTAAAAGTGTGCAAAATATCAAGTGAGCAAAAAATAGCAATGCTCTTGGATGTGTTAAGGATGGCAAAAATGAGAATGAAGGGTGAATGTGGATCTTGAATCACTTGTTGAATGAGATTTTAATCATCATCCAGCTACTGGTGTGAATTGGGGATTTGCTGACCTGCAAGGTTTTAACACATTTGAGACAGTGCTGTGTATGCTGAATTTCATAGTTGGAGAGGAAATAGAATTTACCAGATAGTAAAACAACTCTCTGAATTACAGAAACAGTAGATTTTCAAGATTGATTGCCATCTTCTTGCCTAATCTGTGACATTGAAGTAAGAAATTGTGCATATATAAACAGAAATTACCTTACAATGTAAATTGGATTCTCTAGAGGGGCTATGGTGATGGTCATAACTCCAGTCAAGCAGTTGTTACTGTGTTTTTATCACTTTGCAACCACTGACCATGTGAATTTATTATTGTGGTCTTAATCCTTCTGTTATTGATTTTAAAAAGCCAAGGAGTGTTGCAGCCACCTGCTTCAAAAGATATTCAAAGAGGAGTATTTATAGAAGGAAGATGTAATGTTGTTAATATTTTGTTTTCCAAAAATGAAAAAAAGTCAGTTTCTCTGAAGTTGCTGCTGGCAGCTTTAGGAGCATTTTTTTATCTGGTCGAGATAATTTCTGTAATCATAACCACATTTTATGCTCTTCTCATTTGTATCTTAAAATTTGCACTTTAAAGAAATATTAAGTGCTGCTCTAATTTTTGCCGTTGGGTGGAAGTTGTCCTCATTAGTGTCTTACAGTAATACTTACAGTGCCCACTGACTTCTAGGCATCTGATTCAGATTTGCTTCACTTTTTTATCAGTATCTAATCTAGATTTATTTATGCTCATTTAATCAGAAGATTAAAGGGGGGTGTTCTTGAAGTGCAATTTCTCATTTAACCTGCAAGAAGACTCTTTCATTGAGGCTGCACTAAAAAAAAATTTGGTATATCCTCAGGAGAGAGAAGCAAAAATCCAAATTCAAAAGTGTCTAGAATTTGTATCCTAATGCCCTCAAATCTTTTCTGTCATACATCTCCCCAGTGAGTTTCTGTTTTGTTTTTTGTCTTTTAAACTATTTTATTTCTTACTAAGGGGACAAGGGTAAAGAATTAAATCTGTACACATGCAAGGAGAAATACAGTTTTAACAGGACCTTCTTAAGAGGAAAAAATAAGTATTTTTTGGAAAATTTGTTTATGTTGATAAGCACAGATGAGAAGTGATTAACATCATTACTGTGTCTGTATTGGCAAGTATATCAGCACACAGTCCCTTCACTTTGCTGTTATACATTGAAAAACAGTGCAAAAACCTCTTGAAATTTTGGAGTTTGAAAGCTTTGAAGGTTTTTGTAGGAAGAGGAAGCATTTTATGGTAACTTTTTTTCAGAGTGCTGTGGCTTTTGAAGCAAGTTGTTAATATCTTGTTAGAAGAATTATTTATTCCCTTGACTGTCTTTTAGTGAGCAATACAAACACTTGAACAGATTAACAGTTCTTTGGAGGTAGTAATACTCAGCAGAATGTAATTTTAGAAGTGTAAAGGTAATAACCTTTTAATGCTGTTTTGAGTGGTTCCATTCAGAATTTTGGCTAATTCTTGTATTCATTGATTTGAAAAATTAAATATTTGTCAAGAACTTCCCGACTAAAACTTCCTCCTACTTAAAAAACAAACCAAATTATTTCTGGCAAGCTGCTTTTTCCTGCAAAGGATGCACACCCTGACCTTTATGCAGCAGGTTGCAGCATTTCTGGAAGTCCATCAGGTTCTGCCTGGTATCACTAGCACAACTCTGTAAACACAGTTATTCCCTGTAACTTCGAATTCCTACTCTCAGGGTGTAATATTTTTTACTTCATAAAGTATTGAAAAATGCGAAGTGGAAATTGCATGCTGTTTTTAAAAAAACAGCCCAAAATGTCAGTTCTTTGTCAGAAAAAAAAACAAATTATTTTTGCTAGCAGTCCCAATTTTGTTTTTAGAACGTTGGCAAGACAAGTGTAAGCCTTTTTGGCACCTGGAGGGTGTTAACTCTGTGCATGGGAGCCTGGGTGACGCTGGATGCCATTTGTCCATCAGTGAGCCAGGGGAGTGTTTGGCTCGCACAGGGGATGGTGAGACACATCCTGCCCGGGCTGCAAACAATCAGCAGCACAGGAAGCTGCTCTGCACCAGATCTGAAGGACGATTGAGGGTGAAGCAGTCTGGCTGGGGGATTGTCTCAGCTCGGCTTGCACATCTGGGAAGCAGGTTTGTGTTGCATAACGTCCTTGCCAAACTGGTAGGAGCTGGGTGTGTCCACGTCTAACTTTGTCTCTTGAGAAAGCCAAGCTTTTATTTTGCAAGTGACATGCTTTATTTGTGAAGGTTTTCAGTCCATTTTGTTGTTCATTGGTTTTTGTTGATTTGTTTTGGGTTTTTTTTTCCAGGAGGGCCAAACATATGGGCCATCACCTCCGAAGAGCGGGCCAAGCACGACAAGCAGTTTGATAGCCTTAAACCCGCTGGAGGTTACATTACAGGTTGGTCTGAGGCTCTGCATTACACATTAACTTCTGTGTACACATACCTATCTCTGTGGAACAGTTTGAGAACTGCATCCTATTTCTAGCCCTTTGTTGTGTGACTAATAACCATATTCTTCAGGCAAACAGCCACAGGTTATTAGTAAACTTAACAAGCTTTCCTTTGAAGTCTGGCACAGGAATGCTGTTCTGTTTAACCCTGTCACTTCTGCAGCCACCATCTGTGTGCTGCCATTCTGTCTAGTTTCAGAAACCAGAGAATATCAGGCACAATCTGTGCTCAGGTGGGAAGCTGCCAGGGAGCACTTAGAGTAGCTGTTGTGGCAAGTGACACCACACACAGCACAAGTGTCTCTCCTCAGTCTGAGGAGAGAATGCTATGCTGTTAGATATCTTTGTTTGGGAGAGGGATGCTGACAGCTTGTGCTTGTTAGCAGCTGCTTGAAATTTGGGCCGTTGGGCCTTCAGCAGGGACTGGGTGGGCTAATGGCATTTTGCAGAGGCCTGCTGTCAGTTCCAGTTGCATTCAGCTGCATCTCCTCTGAAACACTGGGTCACGTTGCTATGCACCTCAGAATTTGCAGGTTTTAAATTTAAAATCTTCTTTTGATATCAAGAAAGACCAAATTTCATTGGCAAAGATGTCTTAATTCAAGAATGCCCCATTCTTTCTGGGTGGGTGAGCACTAAAGACCAGCCCTGACGGCTCCTACCTGCCCAGCTATCCAGGAGTGCCCTATCTAGTTGCTCCACTGACCCTGCTTTTCCTCTTTTGGAGCTGGAAAGGACTGAGGAGAGAGTGGAAAGTTGTCTGTTTGGAACATGCACATCTTCTAGCTAAATGGCACCTAACTCCTGCTTTGGCCAAACAGCACTGGGAAGTTGGTGTTTACCTGCAGCTGAAAACTATGCAGTCCCAGGGACTACCCTTAGGCCACATCTGGGCTCTTGCCTGCATCTACATCTGCAGGCTTTGTTATTTATTTGGCAAATGCTTGAAATAAAAGGTTGTGTATGAATATAAGAGAGAGCTGGAAAAGTAACTCGAAGTCTTAGCTTTAAGCATCTGCAATTCACTCAGATTTAGGCATAAACACCACTGTCCCTGTTTTGTATGTGTACCAACTGATGTGGAACTTGGTATGGGATTGCACAACAGTTCCCATTCCCTTCCTGAAATACTGAAATCGTGGGTGTTCTCTGACAGAAAAGAATATTATTTAGAACACGGTGTTTTTCTAGAGACACAATACTGGCTCAAGTTAGATGGGATAGAGGAGAAAAGAAACAGCATTCTGATCCTTTCCTGCTTAAGCACTTGAGGCAGGATTAAATTTTCAGTCATTCTTTAATTCATGCATCTCTTAAGATGTTGGCAGCCATTTATTTGTGACCTGTTAAAGTTTTTATAGCTATCTGAAATTACTTCTCAGAGCAAAGATTGGGAATTATGGAATACATGGATCTCTGACAATCATTGTCATCACCAGTGTTAAAAGCTGGAAAAAAAGCCCTGGAAAGCTTGGCATCCAGCATGGGAATTTCTTTCAAAAACTTGATCCCCCAAGAGAGTGCTGAGCTCTTCAAAAATCTGTCTCTGGTATAAAAGTCTGTTTTATTTTCCTTGTTTATCACAGGTGATCAAGCACGTACCTTTTTTTTGCAATCAGGTCTGCCATCTTCAATCCTTGCTCAAATATGGTAAGGTATACTTTATTGTCTGTTTTTTCTAAGATAGGAGATGCATAGCATTCAAATGCTGTGCTATGTTGTGTTGTCTCACAGAAACTTTGAGCAGTCAAGGTAGAAAGTGTTGTCTGAACCATTGTTTTAATTTTATTAAATTTAGAGGAAGGTTTCAGCCCATATGTATACCAACAATTAATTAAGACTCAGTAATTTTTACATCTTTCTTAGGATGTTATTTCAAATTGAATCATGCTGAATGCAACGTTTTTAAACTGTATTAAGGGCTTGAAGTGCACGTAATGTAGAAGACAAGAAAAAATCTAAAGTCACAAAAAAAGTTAGTAGAAGGGCAGTTATGTGAGATACCAAACAATGCTGTAAAACAGGAACTGGCAAAAGTGCTGTTCCTTGCAGCATGTATATGGTGAGTGCAACGCTCAAAACATTTTCTTCTCTGTAACCCCCCAGTCCTCACTAGAATCCTGTGCTCATTTTGAGTTACTTGGCTGTTACCAAGACATTCGTGTGCTAAAATGTTGGATCCCAGAAATCTGGAGTTTTTGAGCTTTCTATGCCTGAAAGCATGGAAAGCTCAAAAACTCCAGATTTCTGGGATCCAACACTGAAAGGCACATACTTCAGGCTCATAATAATTAAGATCAACTTTAAGAAAAAGTGTTAAAGAAAATAACTAAATGCAAGTTAGTTTTTCCTTCAGACACATGGAATCACAGAATTGTTAAGATTAGGAAAGTATTCTAGGATCATCAAGTCCAGCCAGCATCACCACTGTGTTCACCATTGAACCAGACACCTCAGTGCCTATAAAAGAGGGATAAGGAGATTTTTCTGTGGGGTCTTGGGATTTTGTACTGAGAGTAACAGAATCAAAGGAAAAATGAAGCTTAACATTAGTCTGGTTTTTTCCTCCTAATTTTATTTACATTCTTGTGCTTGGTCCTTGCATGCTTAAATGTTAATAAAACTTTGTATTACCCATCTGACCATAAATTTTGAGGTTATGTATGCACTGTTGCATGTATTTCCTGTTACCTTTATTTGGAGAACTGTCAAAAGGAAGACAGTGTGGTTCTCAGGCTTAGAAAACCTTATCACTGTGAGGTTAATTCACCACTGTGAATTGATGAATTTTTCATAGCAATGTATAGTGCCTTTAGGGGGTTTCTGCATCCTCCTGCATCGTATTCCAGATTCTCCCATTAATTCCTTACCTTACCAAAGATTAATTTAAAATAATTATTCTGGCTGGGAGCATAAAGAAAAGCATAGCAGACGGTTGCAGCAGAGGCAACAAGTGTGTCCACTGGGCAGACTTGTGTTTTCCCGAATGTTTTCCTGCTTTCTTGGGAATTGCATGTTTAATATACAGCAACCTCAAACCTGAACTCTGCAGAAGTGGATACTGAAACTTCTCAAAGGTATGAATGTTACCAAAAGTAGAAAATGTACTCTGAAAGAAGTTTGTTTTCCTGTGCAAAAGCAGTAAATACATCTTGTAGGAAAGCCTCTCACTGATCAAAAATGTTCTATTTCTGTTTCTCCTCTTATTTTATTTTGTTTTAAGGACACTCTCGGACCTGAACAAGGATGGAAAAATGGATCAGCTGGAGTTCTCTATAGCTATGAAACTCATCAAGCTGAAATTGCAAGGACAGCACTTGCCTTCTGTTCTCCCTCCTGTCATGAAACAAGCTCCAGTGTTTTCACCACTAATGTCAGCTCGCTTTGGTACTTATGAATATATAATTACTTGGTGTTCAGAGGTAAAAAACCCACAGTCCATGAAAGTTTAGTAAATCAGTGTGAAACAAGAAAAAAGGATATTCTGATTTAGGAAATTGACCAGGTCACTTGATATTTTTGATTATTTGATTCTTTGAAGACTTTAATAAAGAAAAACATTTATTAAATTTTGACAAGAGGGCCACTCACATCTGCCATCTAGCTTTCAGGCTCTCATTTTGTACTGGTGGTCTTTTTTTGTCTCCCTCCTACTCAGTCACCTATTTATGCTTTGGGGTTTTAAAGTTAAATTTAGTCAAATGGCAGACTTTTGGCAGAATAGGTGTTTTACATATTTTTTCAAAGTGAATCAGATTGTCTATTTTGGTTATATGATTAACTGAATAGAATTACTTTGACATTTTTTTTGTGATGGTGTTTGGGGATTCAGTGCATGCTTGTAACTGTCTTGTTTTATAAATGTCCACAATGACTGGAGCTGGATTACAAAATACGTGCACACTTCTATGCTAAAATTAAATGTATGCATATATTAATTACATACATGATTTAAAATGTCTGCCCATCCCCAAATCCCATGTGTTTGAGTACAAGGGCATGCATTTACAGGGAGCTGTGGTTGGCATACAGTTACCTCTAAAACTTTCCATCATCTCACCAGCACTGTCTTCCACAAGGTGCATCCAGTAATTCAAGTGCCCTAATTTGCCTCAGGCAGCTGCCTCTAGAAACCCTTTGCTAAGCATGGGTCCCTAATAAGGACTTTTCACCCCTGTGGATTCTTCCAAGGCTGATACTTGGAAGAGTCTTAGTTCAGAAACAGCAGCAGCTTTTCCCTGTGAAGGATTGTCACAGCTTTTGAGGTTGTAATTCTCTCTCAGGGGCCAGTCTTGTTGAAGAAGTAGGTATAGCTGCAATTATAGAAAACCAGATCTTGATCTGTTGTGAAAATAGTAGCTAAACCTACCTTGAGAATGAATTTGCTTATCAAGATTGTTCTTTTTAAATTCCTATTCTTCAGTGTATTTTACCCTGTGAGCTGCCTTGCCTAAATTTAGAGAAAAAGTAAATATTGTACATAAGCATCTATTTTAATTCATTGTATTCCAGACACCAGTTGCTTTGTGTAGTTTCTGCCTCACATAAGGAATCTAATTTCTTGCTGAAGCCTCTGCAATGTTAAACCATGAATTATTGGATTTTGCTCTAGGAATGGGTAGTATGCCAAATCTGTCCATGCCAACGTCCATGTCTGCGATCACACCATTAGCTCCCATGTCTGTGACCTCCATGACTTCCATTCCTCCTTTGGTTATTTCTGCTCCCCTGGTGCCTTCTGTCAGTACTTCCTCATTGCCAAATGGAACATCCAGCCTTCTGCAGCCTTTATCTGTACCTTTCTCCTCAAGTAAGTATAACACAGTCCAGTACTTGCTCTCAGAATTGTGAATCTTATCTTCCCTATGGCTAATTTCAGACAGGAATGCTAAAACATGCATGAGAGTTAAACAAAAACCACCAACAAAAAAAAAACTCCCAAAAAAACCCCAACAGAAAACCCTACAAATGTTTTTTCTCTGAAGTTCACATTTGTTAATTCTGTTCTAACTAGTTAATCATAACAACAAGACACTGATTAGCTTTTCTTACTTTTATCAGAGTGAATGTTGATTATGAAGCATTGTCTTATACCCAACTTCTTTACAGTTCTGGGGTTAATTTTTTGTTTCTTCTTGTTTCAGCGCTGCCTCATACTGGTTCTTTAGGCCCCATGGCAGGAGGATTTGGTGGTTCCAGTATGCAGAAGGCACAGTCATTAATTGATTTAGGATCTAGCAGGTATGGAAGTTAAGTTTAAAATTGTTGTATCTTACACTTAAGTAGTATACCTTCCAAAATGTACTTTGAGGACAGAAATGCTCAATACATTTGTTAAAAATTAGTCTATCTAATATGACCTATCAAGTCTAAAAATAGATTTTGTTTTTATATGCACAATAAATAATATTTTCAGTAAATTGACAAAATATCCCAAGTAGGTGAGGAGGTCAGATGAGGAGTGCCAAAAAGAAGGGAATATACCTCATTAGTAAACAGAAACCTTACTAAGTGGTTATAAAAGCAATGTTTATGCATTATGTGCTCATTCATTATAGAGGGCACCATGTAATCAGCAGGCATGTAAGAATAGGATTTGTTATCAATATTTATGTGTGAATTTGTTTTATGAATAATAGATTATGAATCTTTATAATCAGCTGCTCTGGTTCACTGATTTTAGAGCTTTGCCATAGACTAAAGTGAGGGGCTGGGCTTATCTATCCAATTGGGCATCCAGGGGTGTCTCCCAAAAGATGGTCCTGAGGGCACCTCTGCCCCAGCTCAGTTCCATAAGTAACTCAGAGGCTCTTGTACCTCACTGCTGCCTGTTCAGGGCATGTGGGGTGCATGGTCTGGGCTCCTCACACACCTGATGTCAGCAGATGTCCTGTAAGGTGACTGTAGGCATGGTATGTGCCTGGAATCATCTTTTTTTTTTTGGTTTTTT
>VZTT01008582.1:122134-132484 GCA_013400855.1 Buphagus erythrorhynchus | reverse complement strand
CACTCCTAGCACATCAACAGCAGACCACAGAATAATATCCAGATACTCATGACACCTTCCTACAGATCAAGAAAGCACACAGCTTTCTCCCTGGTAGTGAGACACTCATCCACAGCAGGAAAGGAGAGATGCTCTGGTGCTCCGAGCTGCAGGCAGCAGTGTCTCTGCTGGCAAGATCTCACTGTGCACGTGTGCTTTACCCAACCCAAATTTGATTACTACATTTATAAAAATGGGATGGTGAGCAGTTGGGAAGCCTTGCCCAATCTGCTGATTAGCACTGTAGTTCAGTGTATAAATCTGTACAGGGCCATCCCAGCAGCAACCCAGGAGTCTCTGTGGAGTCTAATGAAGAGGTTGCCAAGACCATCAAGTCAGACACAGGAGTATTCCCCATTCAGCAAATCTGTGGGGATTCTCCCAACTCATAAACAAAAATTGTAAAAAGCACAAAGAGCAGTTGCGACGTAGCGTGTAGAATTCGCCTTAGGTTTGGCATTCTAACTTGTGTTTGACAGTTTATAAATATTTTATCATGGAAGAATATGTTTTTTCCTTAACCTACTAAAATAAAGAGGAAGAAGAGAAAAGTGGAGCTTCAGACCACAGTGTTATACAAACATGCAAAGAGTATTTTGCAAAAATATCTAATGTACATACACTAATTGGTTTACTGCAGCTACTTGTCTGCACATGAAAAGTTTCTGTAGGAATACTCTTTGCATGTGTGCTGGAAAACACAGCTTCTGGCTTTGCTGTCAGATTCCTGGCATATTGGTCCTTTGATAAAAAGATCTGTTACAGCTGCAATAGATTGCTTTTCATACCTATCACTCAGAATGTGTGGAAATAAATATAGTACTCTTAAGAGCCAGCCATGCTGAAATCAATGCCTTTTCACCAGCAGCAGCATATTTAATCTTCTATACAGAAGCCCAGCAAGCTAAAAGATTAGAATAACACTGCACTAGCTCAAATTTAAAAAATTGGTTTCAAGCACTGATAAATCTTACATTAGCCAATGGACACTGGATGGCTTTGGCACCTCTGACAACTAGATCATGACACTTTTTAAAACAAGTCCACGTGAAAAAGCACAGCCATAAACGATGACTTTTACCCCCCATACCAATAAGACAAGTTTCTTACATGCCAGAACAACACAGGATAGGCTTTTGTATTTTGAAACAGGCTTGTGTAATCACAGTTTGAAAGCTTTATATCTTATTTTTATTTCATACAATATGCTCTACCCAGGAATGTTTAATTCAGAAAAGATGCCAAAACCAATGATGCCTGAAGTCCTGCATGCAACAGCAAGGTGAAGGAAGAAGGAAAGGCACTAGCTTCTAAAGTCTGGGGAGAAAAATAAATTTAAAATAAATGAAAAAAAATTTCTTTACTATCCATTGGTTAGTGCAGAGGAGATTCAAAGCTACTGGTGCCACAAACCTCCAGCCATTGCTTTCTCTTCCTTCCTCTCCATCCCTTCAAACTTCAATTGCCTTGGCTTTAAGAAACTGTCTTGCCCTAATGAATATATTATTATTGCTGCAGATTTTTGCTTTATGGGAAAGGAGAATGTAATGAAGGCACATTTTTCTACAGAAAATCTTCTGGTGTTTTACTCAGGGGGAAACAAGACCAAGGAAATATTATCCTGTATATAACTGTAACAGTACTCAAGAGTTATTGGAATTTGTTATCCTATCACATCCACACAATGTGGAATCCAGGAATATTGGCTTCTCCTCTACAATGACACATCGCAGTCCAAACAACTTAGGCTAGGCCTAAGTGTAATTTATCTGACTTTTCATATTAAAAATCATGACAAATTTACACTAAAAGCCTTGCTAGCTTCATGACTGCTAAGAATTCTGCAAGCACATCCAGTGCAAAACAAACAGGACTTAGAAGTATTCTTTTACCTGCCCCAAAATAAGAAAAAAGTTTAAATATATGATCTGGGGAAAAGCATAGTATCCAGACTCTGACTTCTATAGAGATAGGTAAATCGTACAAAAAATTTAATCTCACACATGCTTTATGAATGGTACCAACAGCCAGAGGAGTGACTGCCTTTAATGAAGCTGAACATAATAATATTTAATGAATGGACAGTGAAACAGTGATGAGGCTGGTTCAAAGGAGTTTCTGGTCTTTCCAGGAATTAATGTACAAATATTCATCACTATAGCTTCGCTCTTCATCAGCAAGAAAAAAAAATAATCAAATTTCTGTCAATATGAAAAGACTCAGGTTAAACAAGAGCAGTATTATGCATTTCTAACATACAGTTAGGACTTCTAGCCCACTTTCTAGGTGACACTTTTTTCCTATTAGAAGGTGGCTCCCTGCCCTGCATTACAGGCACAAAGTAATTTGCTTTGGACAACCTGGACCTTTAAGCTTCTCTTTTCTTTAGCCAAATACACACTTTCTGTGCCTCTGAAATTTTGAGTGCCGTAACAAGCCCTTCCAAGTGTAATATTTTTAGGGTATTTCTGATGCTGAAGTGATTTATTTCCCTTTCCTGAAAGGCACACTGAGGAAATAGGAATGGGTCATGCCAGGGATCAGCAAAATCCAGTGGTCTGAATCACCTGACTTCTGTCTGCACTCCCTACTTACTGACAGGTACAGCCAGCCAACAGCACACTTACTTTTATGGTCTGACAACTCTACCACTTCATATATATTCATTTCAGTCCATAATGCATGAATATGAATTTTCCAAGTTTGAAAATAGATAGCCAAGGGAAAAGCATTCCTTACTTAAGGATTAGGAAGAGAAGGAGCAGCAGGTCAATCAGGAACACACAACAGACCAGGCAAGCCTACCCTGACCTGCTCAGGATCCTCCAAAATCCCAATCCCACAAGCAGGAGAACAGCCTCAAATGGGACCTGACTCTGGCAGCTCAGGTGGTCCTGCCTTCCTCTTGGTGCTTTGGATTAGGTGTGGAAATAGCTGCCCAGGTGTCTCCTGGGCAGAAGACTTTCCCAGCAACCCAAGAGCTCGAACCTTTAAGAAACAAAAAGCTTGAGGGATTTATTTCACATATTAACATCTGCTTTGACATGAGGAAATGTTCTCTTATTGATGTAGCAGTAACATGGTTATCCTTAATGCTTTCCTTTAAATCTCTATTTTCAACAGGCTTCATCTGTCTCATCATTACAGTCAGTTAAACGAGATCAAGAGGCTTAACGAGCTTTGAGTATCAAAGAACAACTCTAACTTTGCCAGTTGCTAAAAACGCACAGCAGAGAATTCCCCAGTGCTGTTTCTGAAATACACTGATTGGGATCAAAACCATCCTGTTACTGCAACTACGAATATGTCCTAAATCTGACTTTAAAAGAAATGCTACCCTAACAGCTGGATGATGACAACTACAAATTTCTCAGTTTAGTATCAATTTGATCTGCATTTTTCATCATAACACTGGCATTAGACCATATGGGCTTTTCCCATGTTTATATCCCCCAAAGTCTTTCCAATCACTATTCTTGCCTGACCTGAGTCAGTACTTGACAAGTACCTGATCTCTCTAGCCAGAGAGTTGGACATAGACCCTGTCTACAAGCCTGTGGTTGGTTTAAATTCCATTATTGATCCTTGTGAATTTCAACAAAAACATTCAAGAACAGGATTAGGTCCTGAGCTTGCAGGTAGAGACTCCTAATACAATGCCCAAATCCCGAATATTAGACTAAATATTACAGTTCAGGTTCATAGAAGGGCAAACCTATTGCTCAATTAATAAAATTTAATTTATATTTAGTCTATAATTTATAAATTAATAGACTTTTACTAATAAACAGTAACTATTTATAATTAACAAACTAATGAATGAACTATGAATTGTTTTGCAGATGCTTAACCCAAACAAGGAGTAAAGACTTGAACAAATTACTTGCAGACTCAAAAATCCCAATCACTGCTGGAAAGGAAGAGATACCTGTCCCACTAACAGGTAAGACAGGAAAAATGGGATTATGCAAAACTTAGTAAGTATATATTAGCTTCATAGTTTATTTAGAGAAACCTCTCACGTGTAAATCACTAATAGCATGAATGGTGCTGCTTATTCACTTTGTTCAGCCAGTCTGGAAGCAAAACAAGTTCATCCCATTAACTACTTAATGCTCAGACCTTTTTCCATTAAAAAAAAAAAAAGAGAAATCTGCAGAAATAAGTGGCTTCTGTGAAATCAATACTCTTCTGTCTGGAGATGCATTAAAGCTGCCTGGCACGTAAGTCCTTCAGCAGCCATCAAATAATTTTTGGGCAATGCTGTCCAAGGCTAATTTTTTTTCTATGTCTGTTCAGCTTCAAGCAATCTGCAGGTGAGGAATTCCAAGGACAGTGCACCCTGTGAAGGAGTTGGGTGGGTGCTGCTCCTACACATCCCCACATCCAGAACAACAGCTTCTGACAGAGCTTTTGGAGAATCTGGTTTCCTGTGGAATGAGCAGTCTTAGATACACGTAGTCAAAGAGAAGCTGTCTTATACTTTACACTTATGTCTTTATACTTAAAAGAATATTATGCTGAAATAAGGTGTCTCTCATATGGCTGCAGTCATTCCTGTTCCAGAGGAGAATCTCCAGTGTATGATCCTCTTTCCAACACTCAGTCCATCTGTCAGCCAAAATTCAGCACAAATTCACCCTCACCTCAAGGAGGAGGCCTGCTCCACCATTGTTTTTAAAACTCTTTTTAAAATCCAGTCAGCCCAGATGGACTGGGCTGGAGTCACACTGGAAAACAGTCAAGAGATCAATCCTTTCAGGTGTGCAAATGTCACTCTGGACCCCAGGGGAACACGGGTGGAAACTCATTACTGAAAAGAGGATGACACACCCACCAAGCATCACCACCAGCCTCTGCTGAATGCCCACCAGAATCAGGCAGCTGGTCAACAGGGCTTTGCACATGCCAATTTTGATTTCAATGCCTAAATTCTTCCTCAGAGTCCATTTCAATGACAATCATAGAACTAAGGTATAGAAAAAGCAATCAATTTTTCATCATCTTCTTCAATTCTGTTCAGGAGGGACCTGTGACCAAACATTAAGGAGGATTAAGGAGGGGCTGCAGCCTCTCCAGAGGTTCTCAGCAGAGCAAAAGTAACTCCACAGCAACTTTGGATTATTCCCTCGTGCCCACTCTTTTCCTGCAGAGGATCCACATCAACACAGTGTGAATGACTGCATCCCCCTCTACTGGCTAGCCCTGGACTGCGACCCTATTTTGTCCTTTAGAAGCTGTCCCTTCACTCAAATTACAACAACCTGTTGGCAGGTTGATGTACTGATGCAGCAGTTTACAGAAAGAAGCCCAAAATGGAATAGCTGCTATTAAATTGTATTTTGGTAATCGTTAACAATAGGTCAGTGTGTAGAAGTAAGCAAAAATACAAAACACCACAGCTATTGCATTCATTTTATTGATTAACACTACATATGACCTAACATGGGTATTCTACCATTATACTGGAAAAAAAGCTGATGTATAAGGTTATAACTCATAGGCCTACATTGTCTTCCTATGCTGAATCACACTGCAAGAAAGATTCTAGGAGAGCATGTGATCTGGAATACTGCTTGAGATAAATGATAAACACTGTCTTATTGATGAAGCTGACACAAGAACTACTCCTGAAGTGAGTGCAATATTTAAGAATACTTTAAACAATATACAAAATTAATAATATTGAATATGCTTGTGCAATATCCTACTCATGTCTCCTGCAAAGAACTGCAAGTACAGTTCTTGGAATAAAAATACTATCTTTATTTAAACACTGCCATAATTTTTTCTTTTCATTTTTACAGCACCAAGTCATCTCTGACTTTAAATCCAAACTCAGTTGCAACCTTGTTTGCTATAAAGTCAGAAGTTAATGTTTCTTCATCCCTTCTCATGAAAGTCAAACTTTTGAGTTTGCTTGCCTGACCCCTTCATTATTTGTGTTAATTATCCATTTACCATATATAGGTACTATTCTGCAATGTTGAAAAGATCACAGTGTAGAAATAGTCAGCCCTAGCAAGATGAAAGGCAGTTCAAATAAACACTCTGCTCAAACACAGAAGAAAAATAAAATAAACCTCCTAATGAGTCTTTGTCATGTTGAAGTGTTAGAGCCATAAAAGGAATGCAGTTTCACCATCCACTGTATTTAGATGAAACTTTATCACTAAAACCATATCATTTAAAGAGCAGTGTCCAGTAAATGACTAATACACTGTAACCCAAAGTGTCCAGAAAAAATACAGTGGTAATAACTATGGAAAGAAATGTCAGAAAAGCCTGTAAGACAGAGCACTGAATCAATGCACAGGGCACTCACGTTCTCACTCAGCCCAGGATTAGCTCATGCACTCCTGACTTCCAGCCAGCCACAAGTTACCTGGAGCAGCAAACACTCCTGCTGCAGACAGCTTAGAAGGAAAGGGTTTCTCTCACTTACTGTTACCATCAACAAATTCTCATTAGCAGCAAACTGCAGAGTCCTCCTGGGAAACCTCAGCCCTAGGGGAGGTCTGTTACAGCACCTGTGACCCTGACATCTGAGGAAAATGCGTCACTGGCTGACTGATAAACAGCACAAAACCAAGAAACAGCTGCAACAATCCTACAAATACCAACTACACTTCAACATTCAGTGAAACCAGTCCTCTATTTCAGCTCTTTTTTTGCCTCCCATCAGATGTAACTCCTAAATGTAAGCCTATTTCAGAACTCTATTTCAGTGATGGTTTTGGTCCATGAAGGACACAGTGTTTCTGGGTGAGTTTGAGACCTGAGCAGAAGCAGGGACAAAGTCTGATTCCCCAGTTCAAAGTGGCCTGTTCTCCCTTTTAGCATCCTTCATGCACATTCCAAATCTGATAAAAATTATAAGATGCTTATAAAATAATTCCCTGGGAGCATAAAGGTTTGAATAAACAAGAAGCAATCATAACCCCATGAGGATTGTGCATGCTAACACATTAAGAGGTTGTGGAAACAGAGATATTGAACAGGAATATATCACCACCAAATCATCAAATATGGGGAGATTAATAAAATGGCAAACTGTATCCCCCCAACAATAACCACTGCACCCACAGGAGGTGACTGCAAGGAGGATTTTAGCACAGTGCCCTGACCATTGCTGGAACACAGCTGGAACAGCCATGCTTCTGCAAAAACCGATTTTGACAAAGGTGTGTTTGCAGACCCAAAGCCATTTCCTGAGAAAACTTGTGACCAGCACTAGTCAGTATATCCACACTGTTAATTCTGCATAGAAAGCTTCCCACTTCAGGTAATTAAAACAGGGATAGAGGATTAAATAAATGAACAGAAAATATACAAGGCTTTTGTTTTGGACCAACAGCCCTGTAACTGTATTCCGACAAGAGATAAAAAGGAAATTAACTCTGTATCTCATTAGAGAAAACTGGGGCTAAGGAGACAAAAATAAGGTAGGAATGTGTATGTTAGTAGCCAGAGGGAGACTGAAGTGGACAAAACCCTTCTGAACAAATGCGAAAAATCCATGAGAATTAACATCCCCACCTGGGACAATCTTTGGGGTGGAGAGGTGAAACAATTCTGGGCTCTGAGGTGCCACCTTCCAATGAGGCTCTGAGCCTCCAGCTGAGCCAGTCACCAAAAGGAGTGGGCTGGGGACTCACCTCCCAGCTCACATAAATCCTACTCCTGTTGTTTCATCACTGTGTTATGTTTTAGACCCTGCAAAAAGGCAACTTCTTACCTTTGATCCACCCCCTGGAGACTTGCTTAGTTTAAGAGCTGCTCTGTCCCTTTGGCAAAGATGCTCTTCCTTAACCCTAAGAAAGCAATCCTGGTGTCTGCCAGAGCTCTGCTTGAGCAGACTCATTAAGGGAGGCCAAATGAAACTTCCCATGACCCAGTACATTTCAGAGAAAGCACCAGGATCACAGGGTAAACTAGCTTTTCTTGGCTATTGGATTTATTTTGGCTGTAACAAATATTTTGGCTTCCTTCCCTATCAGTTTGCCAATGAAAACACAGATCCAAGGTTTTCAGACTCTGGGATTGTAGCAATTCTGAAAAATGACAAAGTGAAACACATACCAGCTAATAAAGAGCTATTCATGCTCTAAATACTCTCTTGTGCTGCTCTGCACATAGTGTAGCTCAGCTTCTGGAAATGTTGAGCCTGTTTGCCCTACCATTGATCTTGGTGATTTGTTCTGCAGCAAGTCACATGGATGCTTTCCTTAGAAGCAACCTCTCTGATTTCTAAGCAGTTTATTCCTCTCTCACAAAAACACAATGCCACCCTATTTTTTCTTACTATTTGAATTAAACAGACATTGAAGAACATAACTTATAGAACAGGCTACCAAACATCTGTTCACACTGGAAATGGCAACCCAGTGTCATCAGGGATCTCCAAAGGTAACAATCTTATTTTTTTATCCTTCTCCTTTAATACTGGAATGCTGCAATTTCATACTGCAATATTCCCTTCTGAAGGAGTCCACTCACATGATTACCATCCATAGACTGCAACCCCAGGCTTGTGGGGCTGCTTGCAGCAATGCTCCCTCTAAATACCCACAAGTGTAGCAAGAAGAGAACCCCCAAACTGCCCATCTCCAAACCCCACCCAAAACCTGGAAATGGAGTTGCATCTTTCCAACAATGGATTGACCTACAATACCAATTCTGTCCTTGGAACTTAGTCAATGACTCCAACAGTGCTATATGAATTGATAAACCAATTCATGCTATTTAGCAAAACAGACTTCTGTAGCTAAAGGCAAAAGATGTGGGGGAAAAAATATTTGTACACACTTCTTGTCCTAAGTACCTTAAATTGAGATCTCATTTATAAGTATGTGGCTACTATGTGAGTAGAAAGTGAGAAGTATCTCACTCCTTTAAAAACTAGTGGGGAAAGAGTCAGATAGTCAGTTAAAGATGTCCCAACACTCAAGGCCAGGAGTGAGGTGGGGTACAGTATGTGACTCTTCAGCTAAGTTAATCATTCTTGGTATATAACTCACTGCTTTGGTGACAGAGGTACCAACTGGCAAAACCACTGTCTTACCCAGAATCTAAACACCACTCTTGTACCTTCAGACTATGGAGATTCCAAATTTTTACCCTGCAGGATGACCAGACACAGAAAAGGAAATGATACACAGAGATGAGTGAAGGCACAGATTTCTCTGGCTATATCAGTCATAAATTTGGCAGCTCTTCTATTTTTTCCTTTTCCTTAACCTGGAATGTGAATTTTATACACTAAGTAAAGGTCTGCAAAGACTGGGGCTCTGCTCTGAGCAACAAAAGGCTGAGCTGACACAGTTCTGCCAGGGGTATTTCTCAGCTACCACTCAAGGTGTTTTATGGAAACCATGGTGCTACTTAGAACTTACTTTCCTCACTTCCAGACCAACACTACAGCCACAAATTTAAATAGAATTCATAGTCCAGAGGAAAAGCAGCAACGGTGGTACTACAATGAACAGTACAAAATCTGGGTGTAAGTTGATTTATATGAGGAAAACACAAGGTGCTTTAGTGATTTGATACATTATTAATGCAGCAACAGCTACTGGTGTTTTATCTGAAACAGAATTTTACACTGTTTTTTGCATCAGCTACTTTAAGATATGCTGCCCTAATGAAGCATTAAAAAGAAGGTGTCTGACTTTTCAAAAAGTGTGAAAATATCCAAATACTCGTAACGGGCAGAATTAATGGAGTCTTCCAGATGGTGTAACTGAACTGGTTAAATTAATGACAAAGCAGCAGCTGGATTCCAGTAAGAGACATTATACCTTTCAAAAAAGCCAATGCCACTAGAAATGTCACTAATAAAAAAAAACAAAAACAAAAAAGCAAAGAATGCAAGATGGCCAGACAGGGCTGCCACAAAAAAAACCCCAAACCAACAAACAAACAAAAACCCACAAAACAACAACCATCCCCGAAACAAACAAACAAACAAACATCAACCAAAACCAAACCAAACCAAACAAAACCCCACCAAACCATTTAAATCTCAAAGATCATTTTTAATATCAATCCAATGCTAATGTACTTGAGCTAAGAAAAAATGACTTTTATAGTAGACGAATTGAATACTGACTTTGGAGCAAAGAACAAATGCTTTTTCCACTCAAGGCAGAGATAAAAAGGAGATGTAAAACCTTGTTAATAATTGTCTATCACTTCATATTTCTGCACACGGACTTGTTCTTTAAACGTTTTTTAGCACGTATCACTATTTTACATAACACAGAGATGCAAACTCATTTCCTTCCAGTGAGCTCCAAGTGCAGGCAGCAA
>VZTT01008582.1:67480-121419 GCA_013400855.1 Buphagus erythrorhynchus | reverse complement strand
GGCGCGTCGCCCGCCTGCAGCCGCGGGCTGGACTGGCCCAGCCGCCAGGACAGCGGCGTGGGCCGCCCGCCCAGGCTGAGGATGCTGCGGCCGCTGATCTCGGTGGTGACGTTGGTGTCGAACGTGGTCTCCAGTGTGCTGCAAAGCAGAGACGTGATGCCTTAGGATCTTATTTTTTGTATGTTTCAAATCCCATACTGCTTTAGTACGTATATACTTATATATGTATACCGTATATTTATATACTGTATACTTTAGTGTGTAAACTCCATACAGTGTTGGTTACCTGTCTTCACATGTTGGTCAAACAAAACAATCCCTCCAGGCCTGAAATTCAAGGATACCCTACAGCCTCAGGCCCCAAAAAGTATAAACAAAAGTGATTCGGGAGGGGGAGCAAGCTGGAGGTGTATGACTTCATTACCTGAAGCTGTAATTGGAGGATTAACCCTTGATATGTAAATGGACCAAACTTATAATTGTCTGAAGAACTTGTGACCATCATCCATCTTGGGTGTAGCCCCTCTCAGGGGCTTTGACTGCCCAAATGTAAAACTTTTCACGTTTTATATCAGTCTTCTCTGCACAAATGATGCCTTTTTGAGCTGCCAGGATGCTGGGCACATACACAATTGCTAGTTTAGATGGATATCTATATATGAAGGCCTCTAATAAATACCCACTTCATTCTCCTAATCTTGTCTAGCCTCTGTTCTAGGTCGCCACGCCGAGGCATCAGACACATCGGATCAAACATAGCTCTTACATGGAATGCTGTGAGATTTCAGGTGCTTCCAAGGCCCTGAACACTCACCAAGTTACTGATTGTACATAACAGCACTAACAATTTACTGCTGCAACACTTGGGGAGATCCTTTCTTTTCACTTTTCAGGTCCTTCTCCCATGTTCCCAAAGAGACTCTTGCACCCAGGCCACCAGGTGCTCTTCATACACATGAGAAGACTTAAGCAGGACTTTTTAGTGGATTATCTACTGCATCAAAGTGTAACTTTCTCATCTTCAAGCACACATAACTCCTTTACACCATCATTTTGCCAGTCTAGGCAAAGAGTGGGACAGTAAGCTGACTAAAGGAAAACCTGCTGAAGTTCTATTTTTCTGATATATTTCATTTCATTGTCTGCATTCATGATAATTTTCACTCTGGAGATGTGTCCAGCACCAAATGGAACCTATTTCTACACTATGAAGAGGAGTAAATTAAAAGTAGGAAGAAAGGCCAATTTTTTTTCCTTCAGAATGTATTTTCTATATTAACAAACCAGTAATGAACCATGAACTGCTTTGAAGCAACCAGAAAAAACAATAAATTACTCATATATTCATGAGTTGTGTATATTTTTAAAATATTGGTAATATTTATTTATGAAACTCTAAAAATGGGACTACACCATGAGTTTTCAGGTGATGTACACAGATTGCAAGACTACATCCTGAACAGTCATAGCTGAGCTGCAGCTAATTTATTTGCAGCTAATCCATCAGTGCAACTTCTCTTCCTCACACTAATTCCTCTTTACCTTTCCTACTCAACTAAGTGCCACTTTTTTTTTTATTTATAGCGGGTATTAGTAAAAATAAACAGCATTGT
Source organism: Buphagus erythrorhynchus (assembly GCA_013400855.1). Taxonomy (NCBI): domain Eukaryota; kingdom Metazoa; phylum Chordata; class Aves; order Passeriformes; family Sturnidae; genus Buphagus; species Buphagus erythrorhynchus. Next base: position 119,806 of record VZTT01008582.1, on the reverse strand, counting down.
ACCTTTCTCAGTGTAATGTTACGTGTAAACTGCAAAAATCTTCGTATTCTCTGGTTATAGTAATTAAACCATGAATGGATGTCACATTAATTGAAATTTGCAAAGAAAAATAGTTTTGGGAGTTCATCTTTGCAAGCTCAGCTTCAGTTGCAGATGCAAAGCCAAAACACAAAGTGTTCCCCCAATAAACTCATTTAGGGCTGGGGTACATAAGGCATCAAGCATTAGGTAGGACCCCAACCTCATTAGGGGCCAAACAGCTTATTCTCCCAAACTTCCTGTTCAACACTGAAAAGATCTAACTCCATAATGCTTAAATGTAATAGCAGTCTTTTTTTATTTATGGCATATTTTAAATATTGCTGAAGATTTCCAAATGCTGCTTTACAAAGAAAAAGCAGTTACATTCAGGGGATGACTAATAATATTAGAAAAATTTGTTTGTCTAAAGTTTGGTCAGGAATTTAAGTTATGCACTTGATAATGTGGGTCAAGCACAGTTCACCTCTTATTTAAACAAAATATTACACATTGAGGGAGAGAGGTGTAATGCACTGAAGTTATTAAACAGTAAGAAGAAACATTTTAAACTGTAACTCATATTCAAACATCACCTCCCACATTTAAGAAGAAGTGATGATTCTTGACCTTTGAGTCAATACACGCCCCATCCCATCAACTCCTCTTCATACATCTCAATAACCAGCAAACATTATTCAAATTCTGTGCACTAATGACAACAATTACAAGATCACTATGTCCCACTGTCAGTGTGAATCGCTTTCCTAAGGATGTAAGCCAGCCAGGTGTGAGGGATGTACAGCAAGAGCAGAGTGGTTTCCCTTTCCCCCAGCCCAGCCCTGACCTGTGGGTGACCTGGGTTCCCCTCAGGCTGGACATGGTCTCCTCCAGGTTCTGCCGAAGGTCAGCGATGTTCTTCACCGTCCGCAGCCGCCGCGTCTCCGCGTCCTCCCCTAGAGAGAGCCGTGAGCAAGGACAGGGCACAGCACAGACTGAGCTGCACCCGTGCCTGAGCCTCACTCAAATGCACTTTATTCTGAGTTTCTGAGCTGGTTAGGATTGAGATTCCATTCTCCTCGGCAGGCAGCTGCTGTCATCACATCCTGATTGAAATGAGCTCTGCAGGGTTACCCTCACTGCACAGGCTGCCTTTGAGGTGTTGATGTATTGTCACTTCCCATATGACCCAGTTTAAATTCTGGTTAACTTTCAAACTCATTAGAATATACATTTCATCAATACCACCATTTCCATCTCATATATTGACAAAATTAACATTAACCTGACATGGGCAGTTTCTCCAATGCTGTGTTTTCACTAGATCTTCTTTGTTATACAGTAACAGCTTTCCATAAACTAAACTGTGCTGACTGGGTGGGTGCTTCCATGCTGAGTGATGTTTCAGGTAAAATAACAAAGGCTTTTGCTTGTCAACATCACAACACACTTACTGTTCCTAAAATGTACAACATGACACAAAGCTGGGGGATGACTTAGCTTTCATAGCACTATCCTGTTCTTTAAATACTTTGTTCTAAAACACATTCGTGCCCTGCTCTTTAAAAGTAGAATTTATGTACACTAAAAAAGTCTTCCTATTGCATCAACATAATTCCATTTTATCAAATTAATAATTTAATTAGTGCTTCAGCATAATTTATTTACGTGCTCTCAGCTGTCATTTCAGAAATGTTTTGGTTGCTACCTCAGCTCAGCTTTATAGAGTTAAATCCTCTAAGAGGCTGACGAGAAGTGAATTCTAGAAGTGCCAGCCTATTCTTTGCAAGCTGAAAGCTGGAACAGAAAACCTCCAAAAAAACTGTCACAAAGCTTCTACTGGGCACAGAAGGAAATTATTTCATTCTAAAGGGTTTACAACTCATAACAAAAGAAAATACTACAGTAAATGTAAAACTTTTCACATTTTATATCAGTCTTCTCTGTTCAAGTGATGCATTTTTGAGCTGCCAGGATGCTGGGCACCCACAATTGCTAGTTTAGATGTATATCTATATATTACCCACATGAGAAGTGAGAAGAACCAGATAAAAAAGCTGTTGTTTGAACTTTCTATATTCTCTGCTTTAAATTTCATGTTTCTAAAAGACATCAGGCTGGTGGCACAGAAAAACCCACTCGCACACTGTTGCCTACAAAGCAGCAGTGCTACAAACTACAGACCAAAGAGCGCCCATGTGAGCATTTTTCTTTTAATCAGTCTCTACTCCCTGGGAAATCATCCCCCTGAGTTACAATTCACTTAAGCCAGAGGGTCAAACAATTATGGTCTGGCTGGTCTGGAAACATCCACCTAACAAGACTGATTACTTTAGCCAGTGGGTCTCTGGGACAGAAAACATTCCCTATACTCATGGATCTACAAATTTTTGTAGTAAGAAACATAAAATATTCATAGGCCTTTAGCTTAACAAAGGTCAGTGCTCTTTTACAGATCATTTCTCTCATAGATGTGAAGGTAAATGGTAGGTAACTTCTTAGGAAAACACACAGGAGACAAAATAAACCAATTTCTTCTGAGATCACTCTTACACCTAAATTGATGCCAAATTTTCACTTAAATTACATTCCACTGCTTGAATTGTAACTATGCTTAAAAGACAGATATTGGGTAGCTGGCCCCTAGAGCTTAACTCTGAAATCACTCAGATCCTCATGAGCAGGCAGCATCCTTAAACAATTCTGCTTCCATTTTTCCCTACCTATGCTCTCTTTTGTTTTATATGTGCTTTTAAATACAGCATCAGGATCTGCTATGCAGGGAGAGAAGGTATCTGTGCCTTATTTCTTCTAATTCATTTGGGCTGAGGGACTATTTGGTTTAGTTTGCTCTGTTTTCCCCAAGGCCCCTTCATGGATGCTGCTGTCTGCTCTGGCTGTGCACAGCTGGGGTTTGCATCTCCCTTGTTTGAGGTCATCAGCTGTCTTCTGCCTCTGCATCCCAAAACTTACATATTCTAGTTGAGTAACAGTTTGTACTTACATAACATCTGTCATTAAAGACTGAAGACCTTTTGTGTTCTAGAAACACTTCTCAGTCTGCAGGCTGAAATACATCCAGCCCAGCCAATATGATGATTAAGAGGTAATGCTGAAAAAGTTTAAGCAGCTGGGTACTGTGTTTCTTACTTGCAACTCTCATATTTAAATATGAACTGAAAAATTTTATCCCTTGTGCCTTTTATCTGCCTTTTAAGTAATTAATCCACCTATGTATAAATTGTACATACAGATATGTTCACTTAGGCATTCCTGCAGCCCTTTTCCTCACCAGTGACTCTGCCTCTTACCTTTGCCATCAGCACACAGGTATAAAGGCAGCATTGACAGAATATGCAATGCAGTATGAAATTAGTCTCATTGTAAAACTTTTAGCTACATCACTTTTCCAAGGAGGGTATTTGGTTTAAAACTCCACTATAAACTGGGGACACCAAGACTAAGTAGATGGGAAAAAAAAGAAAATAACAAAAAACTGAGATATTCTACAGATGAGATATCCTGCAATAGCACACAGTAAGCAAAATCATAGATATTGCTGAAATGGGGACAGGAGGAGACCAGACTGTGACTTCAAAAACACATTTGAGATCACATTAATAGAATCTGGCAGATTCTAACAGAATATGGTTATTGCAAATCACTTTGTTATATCAATAAGCTTAAATTTTTTTGCTAACTAGCATATACTTCTTACAGTAGCAGGAATTCTAGATAAATATACCAGGTACTTTCTAATTTAGACTGCTCATATTCCAGCCACAACTAGTTTCAGCTTCAGTATGCTGGATACAACAGAATGTAGCTGGATTTTGGTGCCCTATTGCTGCAAAGGCTATTTCTCAAATTGAACAGATTCATGTGAGTGATACTGAGATTCCTCCAAACCAAAACATCAAGGAAATAAACACAGTCTCTTCTGTAAGCTCTGAAATGAAGTTTTTAAAATGAATTTTTAAATTCATTTAAGTTTTTAAAACATATTAAATGCTTGGGAATACTTATGATGCTTATAGTAGTTTAATCCTAAAAAATGCTGTACATCTCCTAGGAAAACATTAAGCAGGCAGAATTCCTGGTGATTTCAAGACATTTAAGGAGCACACTTGTGCTGAACTTAAGCATCTAGAGTTCAAATTATTGACACCCAGCTTTCATTGCTGAAGAGCTGAAAGAAATACAGTTATTACGAACTAAAGCATGAGGAATAAAATCAACTTGCTCTAGCCCATTCTTATTTAACCAGACCACAGCCAGTAACAGGTCATGCTGCAAGACTTACCTGAGAGGTCCTCAAGGGCAGGCTGGGCAGTTTTGACATAAAGAGCAGAATCCATGCTGACCCCTCCTGTGCTGGCCTCGGCTGTTACGTTCCCTTCATTGTCTGTCTGAGATCTGGAAAGCAAAACCAAACAGGGGTGTGCAGCCACTCTCCATCCAAAGGATCTCAAGTATAACAACAAGACAAGTGCACCTGCCATCAGCCACTCTGTCCCACTCTCCAGAACAGACCAGCAGACTGATTTTACATAATTCATTAGTCCCATGTTGAATTATGTCCTAGAAATGGAAACAAGCATTCAGCTGTAAAAAATAAAAAATTCATAGTCGAAGACAGGCTTCACAGCTCATGAGATAGGGTCTTAGAACACTTGGATTTCCAGATGTATTTTAATTATCAATAACATCAGTTGTTGTGGCTAATCTGATCCTCTCCAATAAAGTCTGTATTGCATGAAGATAAAGCAGAGAGCATGTGATGGCATGTTACACTCCTGCTAGGTTCCCTTCAACATCACTTCCATTTTTAAAGAAATGACTGGGCAAAACCAACTTCAAACTCCATTTTTTTGTCTGATATTATGGCTGCCAGGTAATGAAAGGTGATGAAAGAATCTTGACAGATTTGATAAGATATTGTAACTCATTTCACTTTACTAATTGTGCCATGTTTTGCTCCTAGAGCCACACCAACAGGCAGCTGGAAGTTCTCCTGCACCAAGGGTAAGTGCTGTAGAAAAGTGAAGACCCAGTGGGGAATTATTATTGCAATACTCTTAATTTCACCTGACTCTTGTAGCAGGATGCTCTGCCTGGAGTGGGAGTAAAACAACTGGAACAGTGGGCTATTTACAGAGTGTCTGTGGTGGAAGGAGAAGGGGTCTCTTGCTGCTTTTGAATAATGCTGAAACCAGCCTGACTCACCAAGCCCAAAGTTCAACCTCCTGACAGGGAGGTGAAGATGTGGCAGGCCTGGTAAAGTACCTGGTAAAGGAACCAACACTGATAGCACTGATAACTAGAGATGCTGGGCTGACACAGCTGGCCAGGACACACATGACTGATGGTCACTTTATACTATAAAAGCCCAATCCCACTCTTTAATGGCAAGGCCTTCTAACACACCCCTCCCTGGAGTGTGTGCAGAGCCCTCTCTTGAGTGGGGACAGCCTGGAGGGTGAGCAAAACAGATGTGCCCACAGACACTGGTATGGGTGAATAACATCAATCTCTACTGAATAATTGCTTTTAATATACCCTTAACATAATTCCTTTGATACTGTTTCAAAAATAGTGAATTATACTATACTAGTAATCACAGCTACCTTTACCATGTAGTGAATAATTCTGATTGAGAACTATTAGTCTAACCATTATTAAAATAAATCACTTATTTTCATATAAATAGATCTGGTTTGCCATCTTTAATCCTACAGGACAGTTGAATTACATGAAGTTCAATTACATCTATATAATCCTTCAGACATGAACAAAGTTGACAAAGTCTGGTGCTAAGTCTGGATCCAGCTGCATCGAGGACTCCTCTCAGAAGTTGTTTACAAAACAAGGGAGTCCTTTCTGCACCTCCTGACTCAATGGGAAGCCTTCTCTAATAAACTGTCTGAAGCTTCCTTTCTGCCCATAACAACCCTATGCAAAATGCAGGACCACTTCTTATGTCTTTTGCTTTAAAAAAAACCCCATCAACCCCCAAAAAAAGTCTACAGGCAGCTGAAAAGTACAGATTGCCTTAACTGATGTCAGAAAATACCTGAGCTTTCTACTGCAATGCATCAACAAATGCATTTTGCAGATTGAAATAATATCTGGATAGCAAATAAAATAATGTGTTATGTTTGCCTTGCAAAACAATATGATCTGACTTTTCTCTTTCCTTTTAAAGCTAACATGATTACAGAGTTTGGCCTTTTTTCCTCCAGTGCTGAAAAGTAAACACTATTTTTTAACACTACCTGCCAACAGGTAGTTTCATTCCTGGTTTTGGTAAAAGGTCAAATAAATACTGTGTGGAGTTTATCAGTATGTTTAGATTATAGAAAATGTATGGACTGCATCTGCTTTTACACTTTAGATGATGGTATCTGTGTTCAGATTAAGATCAATACCACAATGAGGGGACACTGTAGTGATAAACTTAACAACCCATCTTCAAAAATTTCTGCTTCCCAGGTCCCCTGGCATTTAATTCCATACACACAGGGAGAATTCTCAAAGGGACCAGAAGACTCAAGGGTGTTTTTCCCATTCTGCATTCCTACAGAGGCCTTTTGCATCTCTTTCCTTCAGGTTCCTTCCACTGACATTCACTCTTATTTAAAAAATGTGACTGACCATTTTTTATGCTACATCTGTCAAGAGATCCAAGGCAAAAATGTATACAGTAGAGATGAAAAAACCATGGGACAGGGCAACAAAAATGACCAAAGATCATGAACAGAATCTCTACAAGTGAAAACTAAAGAGGCTAGGATACCTTAGCCTAGAAAGGACACATCTTAAGGAAGGGAAGGAGGTGAGAAAGGTCTTTCAGATCACGAGCAGCAAGAAGATGATGAAAACAGAGCAAACACTTGCATCCTCTTCCAATGAAAAAGCTAAGCAGTGTCAAAAAAACCCCATGGGATGGCTGTCCAAACCAAAAATCCCATCCTCTGACTGAGAAATTTGTGTCCCAGTCATGCTGTGTCATAAGAATTTCTGCTACTGATTTCCCTCTCATTACCTCCCCACTATCTCTAGGATATGTCCCTATGTATCCTGTACTGCCACTGCCGAAAAGAAGGTGCTTTAAACAGAAAATGGACTAAACAGAGCTTAGCTGCAACTTCATTTGGCTGCTCTTTTCCTTTTCTCAGGGTTAACACATTCCATACCACAGACTTCTAGTCTGGCCTTACCTAAATGAAAGGATTTTTATTTTATTTTTTCTATTTTTAATTTCCAGTTCCTGCTTATAGTGAGGCAGGTCCAAGACCCCGAGCGTGTCTTGGCATTGTTACAACTTTCAAAGCTATGGTGCTCAAAACAAACCTGATACATGTTCTTGTACCCTTTGGAAGAGCAGCACCTGGTCAAGGAGGTGTTCACATTGTCATCTTTCCTGCTAGTAGGGATGGATACAACCATTATCCCCCCTCCTGTCTACCACAACTTCTCACAGAGCATTCACCATCAGGTGAAAATGCATAAACTGCCTACACTCTTGAAGCAAGGAACTTCTCCATGCTGTAGCATTTACCTTGCTGCTTCACCCCCCTGACAGAGTGCAGAGTGACCCTGGTGGGCAGCCCATCCCCCTGAGCCCCAGGGCTGAGCTGGCCCCGTACCTGTACATGAAGGGCGCGACGGTGGCGGTGTTGGGGTGGCTGTACTGCTGCTGGGGCTGGGGGAGCTGCACGCTCACGGTGTTGCTGCCCGTGGTGTGGGTGGTCACCGTGGGCCCGTTCACTGCCTGGCTGCTGCTGCTGCTGTGCAGGCCCCCGGCACAGCCCTTGCCCTCGGAGGAAGCCAGGCTGGAGGAGGAGCTGGAATGACGGCTCTCCAGCTGGGACTTCTGGTGCGAGAGCCCCGAGCTGGCCTTCCCACCACGGCTCCTCTCGCCTTCCTTTGCAGGAACAGGGGCACTTGAGGATTTCCCTGTGCTGTTCTTCATTCCTGGTTTTGGTATTCCGCTGTGTGAAGGAGCAGAGGCCTCCTTCTTGGCACTGTTCAGCTTCCCTCCTTTAGGGATAAAGCTTGCGATCTTGGAGGACTTTTTTGGCATCTCTGTTGTTGTTGTTAGTGCTGTCTGTTCTTCTTTAGGTTCCTCCTTCAGGTCCAGCTTCTCAGTGATGGATGTTCTCTTTGTAATGTCTTTACTTTTATCCTTTTCTTTCTCTTTTTGTTTCTCTTTCTCCTTCTCATTACCCTTTGGAGAACTTTTCTTATTAGTCAGTGCGCGGCTGAAAGTCCTTTGTGCGATTCCCTTGAGTGCAATTTTGGGGCTGCTGGACATTGATCCCGGATTGTTCACATTCTGGTTGGTGGCATCGATTTCTTCGCTCTCCTCCAAGCTGAGGAGCGTCTCCAGCTTCTCACAGCTGTTGTCCCGAGAGCCCGGACACTCCAGCGTTGTCCCTCCTGCTTTGGAACCACCTTTGCTGTTGAAGAGTTTTAGTTTTTCCAGCATGGATTTCTGGCTGTTGGGAGCAGTTTTGGCGATTTCCGAGGGAGGCTTTGGAGGCTCCGCCGCCGGCTGCTTCACGGATAGCATGGAGGACGTCGCTGTGTGCTTGGCACTGAGGGACTTGCTGCGCCAAGGTTTAATAGCAGAGCTGGGCTGGGGGATGGCCGAGGAGTTATTGCAAGGAACAGCACTGCCGCAGCCTTGAACTGAGGATGAGACATTTTCATTCATTCCTGTGGGCTGAGAGGCTGTGCTGTCTGCAGGCTCTGGAAAAAAAAAATACAGAAAACAACCCAAAAAAACAACAGAGTAGTACCTGGTATTAGAGTTACTATGAGAGCCTTTCTGTAATGAACCATCAAGAATTTCACACTGATAACATTAAAAAGACACATCAGTATCAGTGAAACATCATTTTCAGTATCAGTGAAACTCAGAGAAAAGAAAAGCCACTTTTCCTACCCAGCAGAGCAGCAATGAGTTCCTACTGTATAATTTACATTTACTTGCTGTTTCAAGAAAAAGAAGGAAGAAAAAGAATCTCTTCCAATTCAAACCAAAATGTGTTCTGCAATGTGCTCTCCCTTATTAAGTCCACAATACTTTTTCTTTTTTTTTTAGCAAAAACACAGCACTATTTTGTAACTAAGGGTTCCCTCTGCTTTTGGCAAAATACTTGCTGTCCAAGTTTGATTCTTAGAAAAACCTCAAACATAAAAAAATGCAGGAGTAAGGAAAAAAGTAAAACTAAAGTCCTTTCAGTTATTGGGGGTGGGGGTGGTAATATCTTCATAATGCAAAGGTAGAAGAAAACTCCATGTACAAAAATAAAACCAACTGTACCCTTTTGTAAAGAACCTAAATTAAGTATTACCACATATCCGAATACAGCTGTAAGAGAAACTTGTGGCAGTAACTGTACAGCCCTCCTCCACAGAGAAAACAAATCTTTTATTTAGTTAGTTCCTTCTAATGTTATTTGTTCTTATTAAGAAATTAGTTCCGAGCCCAAAGAGAGCTTGAAAAATCACACTCACCTACCAGTGGCCACTTTTCCTCTGAATCAGTTTCTCTTCGCAGAGTTTCCCTTTTGGAGATGTTACTCTCTCAATTATCACAAATATGTTTTCTGTTAAACTGCTCATGTTTCCAATTAAATTTTGTCATCTGTGTCTGTTCGCCTGCCCAGCAGCCTGCTGGGGATTAACGGCTCTTACCTATATTTCCCTGCCCTCTAGCACGAAAGTAAGCTGTGTACAGAGCTGCATTTTTTTAATTCAAAAATCAACAGCAGTGGAGAGCGTGCGTTCTCGGCAGCAGGAGCAGCCCTGTGAATCCAGCCCTGTAAATCACGAGCTGCTGCAGCCACACAGGGACTGTTTTACTTCACTTTCAGTTGCTCAGTGAAGATACGGCTCTGTTAACCTCCCTCCTCTGAGCCAAACCAGATCTACTGAAGAATTAAGTCACATACATCTTCCTGACTTAGCACAGAATCAGGTTTCTAAGAGTATTAGAGACTCCTTAATAATAAACTCAGCCATTTCACATGGTTATGGACTAAGTGGAATAGCAGGAACTAATGATACTTTAAAAAATATTACTGAAGTCAGAAGGTTTTCAGGACTCTTAACCAGTAACTATTATACTGGCTGGTTTTCCTAGGGCTTTTCCTATGGCAAAGTACCCACATGGAGCTGGAAGGAATCAGGAGCTGGATTATAGACACAGACAGGAATCACACTGCTTTTAAACCTGTGCCAGCCTGCTGACTTCCAGGACATTACTCCTGTTTTACTCCAGCACAGAAGGAAAATCAAGCCACCAAACATCCCAAACAGCGATGCCATCTGGCCTCTCACTGCTCTGCTCAAGCCTGCTGAATTCAACCCAATGTGTTAAGGAGGACCAAAAAGATAATGGCATAGAAATCAGAGGTTGGAAAAGACAACCAAGATCAAGTTCAAGCATTAACACCAGACTCCAAGCCCACCACTTAACCACATCCCTCTAAGCACCACACCTGCACATTTCCTTGAGCACTTCCAGGGATCTCAGCACTGTGAGAGGAGTCCCAGTGACTCCCAGTGTGAACAGCAGCAGTGCCCTGACACAGTGCCCTGACACAGAGAGAAAGGAAGGTGACAACCTCTTCACAAGGTGCCAGCAAAGTTCTTCACTCTGCTTTCCAAAGCTGCACCACTGCTCTTTCCTTCGTGCCTCTTACCGTACACTGCTGCTTTGTTTTTGTTTTCATTTCCTGAAGTCCTCCTGCTCATCCCAGGGCACTTCCCATCCCCACACCACACCAGGCTCCTTTTGCACACTCAGAACAAGCAAGCCTTTGTCTCAGCCTGCCTTCCACAGTAGATGTCCAGCAATGCAGTGAATGCTTCATGAAAATCCCAATTGTGTATTCTGTACAGTTAATTTGTATAGATTATTTTTTAAAATAGTAACAGCCCATCTCAATATTGAGATATTGCTATAGGAACTAGAGATTGACAGTACTTTCAACACTAAGTTCCTAATCCACATGTCTTCTGGCCTCATCATGCTAAATAAATCTCAGCACAAAGCACAGCCATGCCCAGAAATCATTAGAGCTGTCTGGGATTCATGAACATGCCTAGGATGGATTTTCAACCAGGTCCAGGGAGGGACCCAATGTACTGATCAATATGGACAGGGAAGCCTACACTTGCTCAGAAAAACAGGACTGGGGCAATAGAAGGGTGACAAAATGAAAATGACCAGTAAGGGCTATATCCATGAAGTAGAAGAGCTGGTTGTACACCCTGTTAGTACAACATATGCAGGCACAAAAACAGCTTGGGGTTTGAGCACGCAGACAAGTGAGCAGATTTCTTAGAAAAGAAAAGAAATTATTTTGAGAACAATACAGGCAACGTGTGTATGGGATGAACAAAGCCAAACTGCATTCCCCAGCACTCAGAGCCTACACAAAATCACTCACCTGAGACAAGAGGGACCTGAGAGCCAGGTCCATAACCTGGCTGAGAAGTCTGACCCTGTCTCAGACACTGAGCTGGCTCTGAGGTCACTGCACAGCAGCAGAGGCCACCACATCAAAACAGGGCTCTGCCCAGCTCCACAACATTCTTCTGGAAGTGAATGGAAGGGGTTGGTTGATTTGGGACCTCAACTACATCCTAACAGCACAGATGAACACTCCAGTTCACAGACCTCTGGAAAAAAATGCTTGGCTTGGATCAAGTGAAATGGCTTGTTTTCCAAATCCCAAAACATTGCTCAGAATTTCTTTCCCACCAAAATCCAGAACTTCTTAATTTCTCCTTTTTATTTTTTAATGTTTTCAGGAAATTTATTTATTTATTTATTTATTCTGTTTGGTCACTGACTAAAATATGCTTTTCTCAGTTTATTTGTTTATAAACACAACGTTCTCTTTGTCCCAACGCCCCCACATACACCCTCTGGTCTGGAAGTGAATTTTGCTTCCCTTGCCAGTGGCGTAGGAGGAGCACAGTGCAGCTCCATTTACAGAGATTTCAGAGGAACCAGAATTAGGACAATACTGTGATTGTAACATTAAAAAAATAGAATATATTGGAACAGTAAAGTAACTTTCAGAGTGTCCACTTAACATTTTCCATAAAGTGAATTCTGTGAATACTGGATGCTATGCACCTGAAATGAATGAAAAATATTCACAAAGTTTCAGTTAAGCAGCAACACTTGGGGAAAGGAAAGAAGGTACTTTCTTACACAACTACAGTGGATTTTGATTTGTACTTGGGTCAAATACATGAAACTGGAAATTGAACATCCTCAAGTGATTTATTACATTGCACCATACACAGTTACTTCAAGCAGGAAAAGGTTCACCCTAAAATACTCTCAATAAAAAACTGCTCCAGCTTAAGAAAACCAGTTTTTTAGATTCTCTGTTTCTTCCTCATGAACAAGTGCTGGCTCTTTTACTCCTCTGGCCAAGTTTGGTAAGCAAAAGGAGTTCTGCTGCCAGAATGCAGCTTCAAATGCAGGTTTCCTAATGAAGCAGCAACATCAATTCGTGGAGAACACATCAGCATGCAAAGGGGAAAGTTTTATTCAGCATAGCATAGACCCTTCTTTCATGAAAAGGGGAGTAGGTTTCATGCATTCAATTAATAAGCTTATTATTTCCCATGTGTTCCTTTGTGAGGGAGGTATTTTCTTTCTTCAGCAACCTGCATTAACTAAAACTGACTATAAAAGAAATGTTTTCAAACCCAAGCTACAGTCTACAATAAATAATGATCACTTTCCTCTTTTCAAAGTCAAATCTTGGCCTGAAATCTATTTTGTTCCTAGTGTTCCTGTTAAAAAAGATGTTGGTGGTCCAGTTCCAATGCCAATACACACTGTAGCATGGGTAAATCTGATTTCAGCTGCTCCTGCAAAGACTGAACTGCATCTGCAAACCCACACATTGGTGAAGAAGAGAAAAAATAATCTGAAGGCTTATGATTTAATTCTTCCACAAAAGTCTTTGAGAGCTTATGTTATAATAAGGTCAGAAGAAAATATATGCAATTTCCCATCATTTGTCACATTCACTCTAAGTAAGTGGACTTTGATTTGCTAAAACTGAAAACTTTCAAAAGCCATTATTATAAGCATGAAAGGCAACACAGAGACAAAGGATGTTCTCATAGTTACTCTCCTTAGGAAGGTCAAGAACTTAACAGCATTTTTACCCATTTTTGAATGAACAAACTCTTAGTTTTTATTTCACAGCTATGGGAAAAGCAAGTACTTATGAAGAGAAATATCTTTTAGTCCAGCCTATAGATTAGATAACAGATTTAAAAGCAAATCCACAACCAGATTCTCAATTAGGAAATAAAAGCAGCTCTGCTCTGTGACATTACAGTGTCAGAACTGCAGAAACCACTGTGGCAGTTTCATAATTTCCCATTTAGAAGATTAAATGGTGAATCTTGGCCCTTCCCATCCACCCACCAGAAGACTCTCCTTCAAAGCACTATACATGAAGTCTTACAGAGAAGAACCTTTTAGCTAAGCTGTTCTCTTCTTCAATGATCATTTATCAAACCCTGTAAGCATGGAAATATCTGCATTCCTGCCAGGAGCCAGCTATAAAAATCCCAATCTTTCCATAACCCAAACCACGAGCAGGTAGAGCAAAACATTCCCAACAAGAGCGACCTGGCACACAGTCCCTCCTCAAAATAAGCACAACTCTTGTGGCCCACAGAAATTTCCATTTCAATTTCAATTGTGACACTGGGAGAACTGCAGCTGGCAGGAAGACACTGGCTGAGCTACCAGCTTGGGGTGGGCATGGCCTCCACCCACAGGATGCCTGAAGCTTTCTGTTCTCTCTTCCATTCTGGACCACAAAAAACCCAACAGAAATTATTTTTTTAAAGCAGAGACTGCCAGATAAGGAAATCCTGTATAACCTGAGAAAAGCCTCAATAGGGAACATTTTTGCTCTGCTGAGGATAAAACCTTCGAATCATAGCTGGAACCATAGCTGGAAGAAGTCCTTAAAGATCAACTCCCTGCCATGTGCAGGAGCACTTTCCTCTAGACCAGTTTGCTCAGGACCCTTTCTAACTGAGCAGAATTGTCTCCTTCAACTTCTGCCCACTGATTTTAATCACCTTTAACGGTGAATTAAATTCACTGTAACACAACACAAAAATTACCTTTAGTCCATATTTTTCTTCCCTTCCATTATATCTACTTCTTCAATCCCAGTGTTGTAAACTCTGTATCTTCAACAGCAGTTCCACACATTCACAGAAATGTGCTCTATCTCTGAAAATCTCACCAAAGCCCGTGGATGTATCAGAAACTCAACTTCCACATTTCTGTCAAGCTGCCTCCATTCACACAGAGCTCCAGTGCATGGAACAACGGTTCTGCTGTTGGCTGGTTCACTTAGCCAAGACTCAGCATTTTTGCTGAGGTGAGGGGAAATAAAACTGGAGCACAGGCAGCCCCTTTTCTCATTGTCTCACCATAACCAACTAAGACATTTGAATTCCTTGTTGTTTTTGTTTAGTTACTGTAAAATTCAAAATGCTGTCGACATGAATGCCTAAGAAAGGTTGGAGGGACCTCTATTGACCACATACCAGTTAGATGATCATAAAAATAATGAAACCAAGTTTACTGTGCCATTCAAAACAAGTTGCACTCTCCATTTTATACTAGACAAATACCATTCTTGCTCATTCTTCTCTATTTCCTACTCACTATTTGTACAACCTAATCCCCCAAGACTTCTCATAACAGACTTATTCAAAAGCATTAATGAATTCCAGGCAGGAAGCTGTTATGGAGTCTTTTATTAGATTTTACACTTAGCTGGAGTGGACAATATGTACAGTTAGCAGCCTTGCTCTGACACATCTCTCCTGCAGGTTGTATGAAAGAGGCACTGTGAAAATCAGTGGTCTGAGAACTGCAGCCAGGAAGTATTGTCCATTTGTATCAAAACCAAATGACAGACACGTACCACAATTTATGGTGGGGTCCTCTTCCTTTCAGTTCTCTGGTGCCAGTCATAGATTCTTCAGGAATATTTGGTGAGGAACAGCCAAAAGGCTCAGCAGAGAAGCAGACAAATGAAGGGCCCAGGGAGGCTGAATGATGCTCCTACCCAAGGAGAAGGAGCTTCTACAGATGTGGTAGAAACATGCTGGCACTTGGGGAAGCCTGGGATGTAGCACCACAGCTTTGCTTTCCCATGATTTAAGAGTGAACTTTGTCTCCATGGCTGTTTTTCTGGCACACTGCACCCAGCAATAAATTTATGAGAAATTGTAAATATTTATTTTAAAAGGAAGCATGTAGGCACTGCAAAGGCCATGAAATCCTGGACCAGCTCTTCAGCTGGTATAAATTAACCAGGTTCCACCACCTCCAATGCAGCTATGCAGATGTACACTGAGCATGAAGCTGCTTCTCAAAGTTAAATTTCACTTCAAAGCTCAGGACTTTTTATCCTCATGAAGTGTACTGTTAATAACATGTCACTGGCCAATATTTTTTAGGGTATTTTTTTCCTGAAACTTTGTTTAAATATATTTTTGGCTTGTTTTATGTATTTCTAAAGCTTATACCAACTATGTTCAAAGACCTGTGGTCTTGTAAAGCTCCACTTCAGTCATGATTAAGCCTTCAGCCAGGTTTTGTCTAGGTAGGACTTATTTTTAAATGCCAGATTCAGCCAGTTGAAGAGTTGTAAAATTAAGCACAAATATGATTCACTGCATACTCATATCTTGTCCTATAAACATGCCATGCTGCTTGCTATTTCCTGACAGTCTTTAAGCTGTTTGATGGGCACATATCCAACATAAATATGTCACTGAGGATTTACTAAGATGAGCCAATTTTTCAAAAGAACGTTTGATTAGAAAAGTGAAAGGGTGCAAACAATACCCCAGGATATACATATATCTCAGCTGGCCAAAGATGAGTATTTTGTTTGACACTAATGACTCTTATAAGGGTCACCTTCTGACACAAGGCAGGAGCCTTGTGTCTGGGGAATTTCTCAGCATTAATACATTTGGTAAATTGGTGAAATAAACTTGAGTCAGTAAGATTTCATTTACTGAGGTTGACTGAAGAGGTGTGTGCTGAGAAAGAAGAAACTGAATGCCTAAATTTAAAGGGTTAAACCATCAGCTGTGCAACTGCACTGCAGCAAAAGGACTGCTGCACACTGCATAATGTGGCACTAAGGGAAAATAAACATCATTCAGAAATGGTTTATAAGTGTCACATAAGGGACCAGAGGTTTGGAGAATCATAGGATAGAAGACAAAGAAC
Source organism: Buphagus erythrorhynchus (assembly GCA_013400855.1). NCBI lineage: Eukaryota > Metazoa > Chordata > Aves > Passeriformes > Sturnidae > Buphagus > Buphagus erythrorhynchus. The sequence continues at coordinate 103,461 of VZTT01008582.1, read as the reverse complement.
TGAACTACTCCATGCTATTCAGCAGCAAATAAGGCATCAGGTGGAGTGCTGTGTCCAGCTCCAGCACCCCTCTAAAAGAGACTCACAGACTGGAACAGGGCCAGTAGAGACCATCAAGACATAAAAGAGATTTATCACAAGGAACCTATAAGAAAAAGGATGGAGCAGTAAAGATTGCTTAGTCTAGAAGAGAAAAGGCTGAAGGAGATATTTTAAGCCTTCAAATACATTAAGACTGTTATAAAAAGGACAGAGATCAAGGAAGAGCAAAAATATGCCTTATTTTAACCATACAGAATGGCTTTATATATATATTTTTAATAGCTACTTTTAAGACCAAATGGACACTGGAAGAGATGGTCAAATCTCTGTAATGAGACATTTCAGAACAGACTNTTAAGACCAAATGGACACTGGAAGGGATACAGTTTAAGAGATGGTCAAATCTCTGCAATGAGACATTTCAGAACAGACCTGTGAACACCTGTCAGGTGTAGGTGTTTTCTACATTGGTACAGTTGATCTTCCTTCAGAGCTGGAGCACAGACTCCCCATGTTCTTTACAATATACAGTGTAAACTGCAAACTTGTTAAAATTTTAAGCACATTTCTTTTAAACAGAGTTAAAGATAGTTAAAGATAGGAGCTGTATCTGCACTTCAAAGTTACAACTCAACAAAAGAAAGTACCAAGTTCCTCAGCATATCTTTCAGATTACCTCACAGTCCTTCCTTTCTCTCTGGGTTTTCATTTTTACTCTTGCATCATCAAATTTGTGATCACTGTACTATAATCAAAGCAAAATAAATCACCCTGAGCATTTGGTAAATATCTTCAATGTATATTCTATTTAGAAAACTAGATAGGGTTACTCCAGCATCTTCTTTTGGTAGTGCACACAGCAGAACAATAGAAAACACCCACTGCTCTTGAAATGGATTTATTGAGACAAATACTGTAACTTTATTTTACATCTGTCAGACTTACAGGGAAAGCCCTTGGTCAATAAAACCAGAGCATCTCTTGAATGCCAGCACAGAGGAGCACAGAGGCAACACCTTAAACACTAAGCAGAATGTGATGTTTGCTTCATGTCTGACCTAAATGCAGCACTTTTACATTTTTACAGCGTGGGATGACTTAAATTTGAGTAATTACCATATTTTCACGCTGTTGAGACAATCACATTTATTTCCCAGTGAAAATTTGAAAGTGTGGGCAAACTGGTTTAATATTTTATGGACTTATACCTCTTTAAAAATATAAAGTATTTTCTACTTTTGCAATCCCTTTAATCTTAGTGAATTTTGCAGTCTTATCAAGTCATCATTTCAAAAGCAATGTTAGATTCATTCAACATTAGATTCATTTCTTAAGAAATTATTAGATTCATCTAGACTACCCCCAGGATGGAAATAGAACAGGAGTGCAAGTAACTGTTTCAAAAAGTCAAAGAAAGGAAGTTTTTTCTAAGCCTGTAAGAACACAATTTTCAGTCATGAAGAAAGTTATAGCTACCTAAAAACTTCAAACAAACAAACAAAAAAACAAATAAATAAAATTTACCTTACTATTGTCTGTTGCACAAGCCAACTGTATTATTCTGTAAAATCACTTCCCACCTTTCTGACATCCATATACTATTCATCCATATGCACAGGGATGTTTCAATCTCAGGAACTCTACTTTTTTTTGCTAGTCTCAAGTGAATCATGAAGATCTTTCTGCTGGTCCTGGTTTCCAAAACTCTCCTCACTCCACCTCTCCCCCAGGCTTGCCAGCAGCCTCGCAGAGCTGAGCCCAGCACCAATCCACTGGCACAGCTACAAACAGCTTCAGCCATGAGCTGGCAGTTGGCACCAAAAGGGTCAATGGCTTTTCAGTATCAACTTCAGTGCAACAGAGTCCTCAGCTCGAAATCCTCAGCCTACAGAGAACATGGGAGGAGACACCAGGCTTAAAATTTCACATTTATGTCCTAAATGGACATTTAATGGACTTAAAATTTCACATTTATGTCCACTGGATCCTGCAGCAACTCACCCAGCAGGGAGCACTGGAAAAACTAACTCTGGAGGTTTGTATGAACTCTCCCTTCTACAAGGCACCAAGCACCTGGACACTTCAGGACCAGCCAGTCTTTGATTAGTAAAAGATGTCTTTAAAAACATAAGACTTGTTGTAACAACTGTTATGTAATAACAGAATCACAGGACAGTGGCTGGTTTGGGTTGGAAGGGACCTGAAAGCTCATCCAGCTGCAAACCCCCTGCCATGGGCAGGGACACCTTCCACTATCCCAGGTGGCTCCAAGCCCCATCCAGCCTGGCCTTGGACACTTCCAGGGATGGGGCAGCCACAGGAAAACCCGTGCCAGTGCCTCACCACCCTCTGAAATAAAGAAATTAAAAAATTATTCCTAATATCTAATCTTACCCACCCTCTGTCAGTTTAAAGGCACTCCCCCACGTCCTGTCACAAGCTGCCTTGTCAAACAGCCCATTGTAGAAGGAGTCTGTTCAGCCATCCCAGTGACCTTCTGCCAGCACTAGGTCAGCTGGCTCCATGCCACAGGAACTGCATCCAGCATCCCAGCTCCCTGCTGCAACTATCCTGATAACTATCCCTGCACCTGAAGCCATAAAAAGCCTTCTCTTTCCCATTCAGGCTGAATGCTTCTATAAATGGGCAGAAAAAAAAAATTAATGCTCTAAGACAAATTTCTATCGTGCCTTCTAAGTCTCAGAGCTCTTTTTTCACCACTCCTGGGTCTTGTAGTTCTTACACTACGACTGGGCACAAAGGCAAAAGCCTGGGTTTTGTCTCTCTTTGTAATTATTAATTTATTTGGAGTGGAAAAACTGCATGAGGTTAAACAGAATGCTTCCAGCATGGAAGTTTGTGCAATGCCACTTGATTGTCCTTTACTTGGTACAGGAGCCAAATCCAATCATTCAGAATGTCAAATATTTCATCTCATTTTACATAAAGCTACAAAAGAAGACTTGTCCTCCATTTTAATGTGCTTAAATGAAAGATTATTCATTCAGGAAAACTCTCCAGATCATCTATGTTGATATTAAAGACAAAAGGGCTCAGTAATTTCTGAGCCAAAACTGGAACCTCTGTCTGAACATCAGCTCTGGGCAAATATTAAATTTTGACTCATTATGTCTGTTTAATCTCTTCCAGTGGCTAAACATCCTCATTCTTAAAATTTCTATCCAATCTATGGTCTTAATTGGGCTAATATCAAATTCCTGAGAAATGGATACCCACACACTATCTATTGAGATAAGGAAGACTTGTTATTACTACAAATGTCACTACAGGTATCTTGTAGGTAATTAGGGAACCTTATAACCTTTCTTTTAGACAAAGAACATAAATTAACCCTCTAAGTACCAAACTGCAAAGATTTTCCAAAGCTCTATCTATGCAGAGCTCTTTCTGGTTTATCAGCATCCCTCTGTTTCAAAGCCCATTTGAATACTACTGAATGTCTCAGCCTTCAAGGCATTACCCACAAGAATTCTGAGTTCTGATCTTCTTATGCACATTTCTTGCCTTGCTCCACATGAAGATGAGAGTTTTTCCTCTCAGTTGCTAAAGTAGCCTTTTAAAATTGAATCTGAGGGTTTGACATAATCCAAATCTGCCATTTTTAAATGACCTTAAGCAATGCTGAGTTCAAGACAAGCTCAGTATCACACAGAACCAAGCCATGGGAGTGTATTGTCATGCATTTTAATATCAATACAGGATTGAACATGAAACATTTTTATCATCAGGAGTAGAAATTCCAATGGCTCATTTCCAGATTTAGGATTTTCTACTCTTTCACAAGAGGGCATTTAGAGAAACAAAAATGGATTTCCTAGTAAAGTTGACATGAAGATACTGATTTAACTCTGAAGAGCCTTTCCTGATAAAATCTGCCATGGCCTCTTGAACCATGCCCTTGAACTTCATGCCCTGCCCTCTTGAACCTGATAAATATAACTGCCTACATATAGAGTGCACACATTTTTAGCACACATGTGGCATGTGTAACCATACACCAGTTTGCTCACTGGAGTGGGGGTGACATTTCCTTGCTAACATTTTACTGATGCTAGTCAGTCCTATTTTGATAACACAAAGTTAAAAAGAGGAAAGAAATTCCTTAACTGTCCTTCAAAACACCTTAGTGTTTCTTCCTATTTAAGTAGTTTACACTTAAGAAAAAAATTAAAAGCAAATAATATTTATAGGTATCAAAATGTGGTAACAGTCTAGGTCACAAGAACCCTCTGGAGATAGTCCTTCCAACCTTCACCTGAAAGTAGGAGATGGGGATAGCCTGGAAAACCTGAGCTGAGGTTATCCAGGGCCCTGTCAGGGCAAGTCCTAAATACCTCCAAGCAAGTGAAATCCGACCTCTTCTCTGGATAAACTTCTCTAGTGTTTTGTTCCTCTCATAGTGAAGAATTTTATTCCTATTTCCAGGCTTCAGGATTTCCCCTAAAGGAATGTGTGCCCCTTGAACTGTCATCACACATCCTTGTGAACATAGTGACTACCCTTTACATATGAAAATACAGTTTTTAAACACACACAGTGTTCCAAGTTAAAAGGGTTTACTCAAAATTTGAAAGAAATAAAATAAAAGGAGCAAGAGAGGAACATACACTTTCCTTACCCTCCTGCCCATACAGACACCACTATTAAAACAGTCATTTATTTCACCTCACTGTCTGAATATGTATGCAAGTATTCTTGGGTTTTTTCCTTTTTCTGATACTATCCAAGAGAAACCTGACATCAACCTGCCTTCTTTAGAAATCTGAGTAATAAACATTTGCTTTGATCTCAAGCAGAAATGGGCAAAGTCTGGTAATACTTTTTTTCCTACTGATATTTTACCTAACATTCAATCCACAGGAAAAGTGTAATTTTTCCCACAGATGTCTACTGCCCTCTGTAGGATTATTTTAAATAAAATATTAGGAACAAAGTAGAAGAAAAAAATGAAAAGAAAGCACATAAGCCTGTCACAGTACTGAACCACATCATCAACATGGTGGAGGTGGCTTACTAAGCTGATGTCTCTTACAGCTTCATAACTTCATTGATTTTATAGATTTGACACAAGTAATAAGCAGAATATTCCCAGACAACACTATCAGACTTCTGAGACTGCAAAATGCAAACTGAGTGCCTGAAGAACAGTGAAGACAGTGGGTATATGAGGGTGTTCAGAGCTAGTCAAAAATTGCCACCATTTTGAGAACTGCAGGCTGCTTTCAGAGCATGTCTCAAGAGACTCTCCACTGTGTGCAAGCAAAACACTGACATAAACTCATGAGAAAACCTACTGTAGCAAAGCCTTTACTGAAGTTGTATGTATCAATCTATTTAAGTTTCAGTCTTGATCCTACCTAGGACATAGTTCTGCTCCTCCTTGCCATGGATAAAAAGTAGATTTATGTATTCTAAATTGCATATGCAAATCAAATTTTGGCTATATTTTATCTGGTGATCCTGTTAGACAATTAGAAGGACATGGTAATGTGGAGCCTCAAGGTAACTACTAACTGCACACAGGCACAGAAATGTAATGCTCATTTGCCTCTCTACATTCCTTAGAAAAGTTTTTGGTAATTTAGATGAGATCAGTAGTGACCGTGGGAAGTGCCTGATGCCTTCCATGCCAGAGCAGACCTGTGGTGTTCAAGGATATTAAAGGACAAGGATGTAAACCAAAGCTATTCCTACATAAGCATGGGCTAAGTAATTCTGAGACTTCAGAAGAGAGCTAAAAGGCTCCAGTTTTATGAAGGGACTAGGATGACATAAAAAAACCCAAAACCCACAAGCCTAAGTGCTTATTTCCCCACAAAACAAAAATGCCATTAAGACTTTAATGGCATTTTTCTTTTAAAAAAGCCTGCAACACCAATTACACACATAAAAATACCCTGTCTGGAATGTAACTTCAATTATAAATGGCTAATCACTGTGACAATAAATAAAAAACCATACTACAGTATGTTATCATTTTATGATGTGAGGAATCAGGGTCCTGAAATCTCTGTGAGTTTGGGTAAATTCCCTATAAAAGGGGAATTTTGCAAATAAACTGAGGCTCTAACTCCAGAAAGCAAGTTAAATCTATCAGGCCCTAACCTCAAAGAAGGTGCCCATAGGACTGAACTAGGTGTCTGAGTGATCCTTATTAGAGAACCCTTATCTTTTCTCTATATATTGAAAGGGGTGTCAGACAACATGTGGAGACTGAGAGAGAAAAATCCAAAACCTGAGGAGACCAGATCAGCTGTGGGGAGGAGGAGATCTGCATCTCTTGACATGCTCCTTTGCTAAGAGCACGTGTGCATCTCACATCAAACACGTGCACCCATCCAAGATCCTCTGATTTTTCTGTACAATCATTTTTGATATCACACAAATCCTTTCCCCAGGATTTCTAGAAAATCAGTGCTCTCATCAGTAACTGATTTACAGAATCTTTCTAAAAATCTAGGTTATTTATTTCCCAGTAGCTGGCTGCTCTTCCATGCTCCATTTGCTGTCCTTTTCCTTTCTGATGCATTCTGTTTGAATTAATGCACTTTCATTGCCACAAGACACAGACAACTGACTAACAAGACAATTTGCATTCGGAGGGAAAGGCTACAGACGAATAAAAGCTACAAATTATAACCTACTTTTTGTAAGACATGATTCAAACATTCAAACACTGAAGGCCACCTTCAATCACAAGGTGATGAATCATGCCAAAAGAGGCTGATTTTTTATTTCTCCCATTTCCTTCCTCAAAAACACACAACAGAGTAGGTACAGGGTAAAGAGATGAAAACTTACCAAGCCTGGCACACAGCACAGTCATGTAAGTCTCATTTTCTTAGGCAAAACACAGGATATGGGTCAGAAAACCTGAATTGTCTTAGCACTTTGACAATAAACTTTGCCTGGCAATGTTACAATTAACTTCAAAATAAGCCAAAAATTTGTCAGACCAATTGCTCTTGTTTCTCATGGATGCAGACCAACTTCATGTCATGATTATACTTGTAAGAAAAGTTCAAGTTCAACTTTACATAAGCCTTTTTTTTTCAAAGACCATAATTTATGACTGGAAATTTTGACCAGAGTAAAATTCTGAGTAGTTAATGCAACTTATGTAGATTGTCAGCCTACGAACCAGCCTTGTTTCCTTTAGTTATTTGTAATATTTGTAGGAAGCAGTACATCTCATGTGCTTCTTCAGCAACCAGTTTATCTTTCTCAGGAGATGAATTACAGTGAGGAATGAGGGTTCCCAGAACTGACTGTCTAAAAGCAGTTGATATTTAAGTCAGTTGACAAATTATTGTTATTTTTCTGTATGCATAAAGACTTTTTTCTTTCTTTTTCTTTTTTGAAGACTAAAACCAGTACTTTGCTTTCCTTATTTAGTAATCTTGCAGGACAAGACAAATCCCACCCCATCTCTCCCCAGACCAGTGCTTATGGGACATGAGCAGAAGAATATTCACAAGAAGGCCAAAGAAAAAGACTGGGGAGATATTACACAGGAAAACAAGGTTTCTACTGCTCACACTAAAACCTGTTAGCTTGTTCTTTGAACTGAAAGCCAGACCTACTTCAGATTTAGAGAAAACTATTACATGCTGATGTAACAGATAAATCATTACTGTTTCCACATTGTACCTTCTAAAAGAGTACACATGGATTTTCCAAAGTAGACTGTTTCTAAATTATTAGCTTATTAGGCTGATACATTAATCTAAAATATAATTATAAGAACTATATTATACAGAGTTGAATTTTATTTTTCTGCTATACAAAATCTGATTGTTTCAGAATCAGTGTTTCAGAATGTCCCTGGAGGATGCTGAGGATCCATAACTTTTTTGGGGAAACACTCCAAAACCTACTGACATGCAGTCCTAGGACAACAATTTCTAGAGAAGGAAGGCCAGAGTTTCCTGGAAAGAATCGAGCATGAGAACCACAGAGAAGCTGACCCAGACCCAGTGCTTTCCCCTGGAGCAAAATGCTCATTACAGTTATCAGAACTTGAGGAGACTTGAGCCTGAAGGCTGGGACTGTCAAGTCACTGCAAGGAGCCTGTGCTGAAGCCCAGTGCTGGCCCCTCTTTGTCAGCAGAATGACTTTAGGGATGTGGAATTTGCTGCCAGCCCATGCTGACAATTTGACTGTGCCAGACTGGAGAGATGTGCTCAGTTCTCACCAGCCACAGCCCCCCAGCCCCACTCAGAGCTACAAACTCAACCTAATGAATGCTGTCAGTTTACTAAACTAGTGAATGGACACAGTCAGTAAATGTCATTCAAAAAAGCTCTGCTTCACACACAGCATGGCTCTGAGTGTTCCTGATGCACTGCCACCGACATCATTTCACTGCAATGTTTATAAAACATAGTATGTTCCTGCCTTCAAACACAACACTAGATGATTCCTGAAATTATATTGGAATTGTGTAATTTTGTGTCTTACAGGATCTTCCAAAATAGTGATGGAAATGAAAGCAAATGGTACTATTTATCATATAAAAACTTTGCAGAAATCTTTAGTGGTCATTTCTCATTCTCGTCAAACTACTCATCAAAATGCCTTATTTTATGATTAATTCATTCCCCCTTATCTGTGGTTGAAGCAAAATGAAAAACATGGTTCACCAGTGCCAGGACTTTTTAAATTTATTTTTTGGATGTACCTTCAGGCCAGCAAGTCACAACTTCAGATACATTAAAGGAGGACTATACTATTTTCAACAAGAGACAGCTGGCTTTTGCATTGTAGACATCGTGTTTACAACACACAACTCTGAGGCAGCCTTACAACTTCTGGAGACAAACAGAAAATCCAATTTCCTCCGAATGAAGGCACTATTAAGAAAAATCCAAACTATTAAGTGCTTACCTTTGTCACTGGTGCTTGTTGGGGTTGGAGGGAGAAGCCCAGGCTTAGCTTTGTCGTAGTTGTTAAAGCTCTGGCTGCGCCGGTTGTTGGCACTGATGGAACCACGAGCCTTGGCCTCGCTGCCCGCAGCGGACACCCTCGTGGTGGGACCTGGAAGTCTGGGGGGAGAATTTACAGCACGTTCAAACACAGGTAAAAAAAACCACTCTGGGCAAGGAGCTATGGGACACCATGCATAAGCTGAAAAGAAAAGGATCGACAGCACGAGTATAGGCTCGGAAGGGTCTTTCTGCTTCTGTAAGAACAAATCAAAGAATCGTCCTGGATGAAAAGTATATGTCAAACAAGTTACAGTCTGAATTGCTTTACACCAGAAAAAAAGCCCTGAGACAAAATTAACAATCACCTGCCATAAGTCTGGTGAATCAGAAGTAGTTGCAGGTAAATTCAGTGGAGCAATACCACCAGCAAAAGGTTAAGACTAAGTGAGGCACTACTGTTCTTAAACCAGACTGCCAGACACTTCATCACATGCTGGCCACATAAGGGCTACCCTTATTTCAGAAATAACAGTAAGATGGAACTTGGCTGCCTTTTCCTTTGTAGAGAAGCACATCACATCTCTGCCCTGACAGCTACAAAGCTCAACAGCCAAGCCTAGCAAAACTTTAACTTGGTTTAATTATTTGAGCCTATATAAATCACACAAAGCTTCAGTACCCTCTCCTAGAGTAACCACATTATCAGTGAGCTGGTATAAGCCTCTGGTTTAAACTGGGCATCTGTCTCTTCCAGCATTTTCTTACCATACCCTGTATTTACCAGCTTTAGCTGATTATCTAGGAAAAAATAATGTAGTTATTCTGGAGTAAGTAGACAAGCTTTTATGCTTTTCAGGCAAAAAGGAAGGGGGAAGACTTCTCTAAAAAGCCCAACAGAATCAGGAAAGCCACTGTCATCACATCTCAGAACACTTCAAAGCCAACACTTACAAACAGAATCTTTTTAAAGCTTCTTTATACACAATACAAAAATCTATTTAAATAAACTTGTGTCAATAATAAGGTAAAAGGAAGAAGTCCCAGTTGTCAGAAAGAGTGGGGATGCAACTGTCCAAATCACCACTGTGCCTCTGAGCGAAGGAAGAGAAGCCAGGAAGGAACCTGGCAGGGTTTCCTAAATAAACTGATTTATCCAAGACTAGTGAAGAAATATAAAATGTGAAAAGAGACATGAAGAAAAAAGCCAAAATGTCAGCAGCTGCATGCACATGCTTTCAAAGCTCAAAAGAGTCTAAGACATGAGGGCATCATTCAAATACAAACCCAAAAATTAATTTACAAGCTCAAACCACCACAGATTCAGCACAGCACATCATGGTTCTGAGGTTGACTTTTAGACCAGTCTCTCAAATTATCCAGCTTTTTCCAGCACTGAGGGGTGCTAAAAAGTTGTCCATACTCATCACTGCAGCAAAGGGTCCATGAGAAAACCCCAGAGAGGCTTCATCCACTGCAGAGCAGACCACAGGGGAAGAAGCTGAGGGCCACCAGTGACAAATAGGACTTTTTGAGAAAGTCACCAAGACAAGGAAGTTCACGAGAAGCTCATTCTGTTTGGCAGGAAACAAGCTAGGTTTTCTACAAGGTACCTCAGCCCAAAGCTGCCCCCCAGTTTTGAAACACTGAGTATGGGGCACCCACCCCAGGATGGCTCTGAGGGCCCCAGTATGGGAGGGGGCTTTTCCAGCAGTAGGGAAGGGACAACCTTCCTGTACTGATGGACAAGAAAAGGCTCCCCACACATATCCACACAGGTTGTGCAAAGCTGTCACATTTTAAAGTAAACAAAGCTCCTCAAACCATGTGACCACTTAAGAACTGACAAGTTTTCATCTGAGTCAGTATTGTCACTGCCAATAAAAACACACCAGAAACAAAAAATCTATGTGCTAAAAGCACTGTTGAAGATATTCTTTCTCTTAGACTTTTTTCCCCCATTGTAGTTTAACTAACTGGTTTAAAGCCCCTGCTTTTGTTATTAGGTCAAGATACATCACAGCAGTGCCTGTGAAATCTAAGGAAAAAAATCAGGTTCAGGGAGACACTTCTGGGTTCCTGCTATTTAGAGAGAAGGTACTGAGCTTGGAGAACACTCTCTTTTACTGCTCAGCACCTCTGTTAAGCAAATACGAGCTGTCAAGCCATAATTATGATCAAGGAAGAACATGAAAAGGAAATGTGGAACTTTTTAATAGGGATTATTCTGCAGAGATTCACTGTCAGCATACAAGAAATAGGATGTGGGAAATAAATCTAAATTATACAGCAGAAAAAACAATCTATACAAACAGAATAAAGATCATAAGCTATAGTTCACAAGCTTAGCAAAAATGATATGGTATAATTTACCAATGTAAAACTATATTCTAGTCAAACATTTAAATAACAAGATTATTAACCAGATTAATAACTACAGCAACCCTTATTATCACTGAGATGAGATGGACAGATGAGCTGGCATGCAAGTCATGCTGGGATCCAGGGAAAAATGGGATACCCATGGTTCACTTCCAGGTGCTGAGTGTGGGAGCACTGGGGAGAGCAGGGCTCTGATGAGCAAAAGCCACACGGTGCTGTCTGGGCTCACATCATGCAGGTGACACCCTGCTCACTAGCTGGGACACTGGCCTGATGCAGCTCAGATGGGGCATGGAGCTGGATGATCTTTAAGGTCACTTCCAACCCAAAACATTCTATGACTCTATGATTTCAATAATGCAGATCAAAATACAATTAATACAGTGGGGCGAGAACTCCCAGAACCATGTTTTGTTCTCAAAAGCAAAAGCTCCTAAGAACAAGAAAATCAAATTATCTCCTTGAGGGCCAAAATGCATTCCACACCTCAAAAAAAAAAAGGAGAAAAAAATTAAATCCATCTAAAACTTTCCCATTTCAGGCGTTTGTAAAGGCCTAGTTACAAACTGTTTTCAACAGGAACCCTAAACATGCACCCAGAAATATTGCAAAAGGATTATTCATGCTTTGCAGAAGATGAAGAAATGCTAACCTAGANCACCCACAAAAAAAAAAAAAAAAAAAAAAAAAAAAAGGGGAGAAAAAATTAAATCCATCTAAAACTTTCCCATTTAGGCGTTTGTAAAGGCCTAGTTACAAACTGTTTCAACAGGAACCCTAAACATGCACCCAGAAATATTGCAAAAGGATTATTCATGCTTTGCAGAAGATGAAGAAATGCTAACCTAGAAGACCTTTTCTGACCAAGAGTGAATCGGATGATTTTGCTTTGGGATGAGTCCCTGGGAGATGCACTGTGACAGGAAAGAAAAAGCGGAAGAGAACATTGAACAAAGAAACTTTTTTTTCTTTTTTTAAAGCCACTGAACTTAGTAACTGGTTTTAGGGAGAAAAGGGTTTTTTATGAATTTCACAGGAATATAAAGCTTCTTGCCCAAGTATGACTTCAGGTCAAAACAACTACAGTCTGAAATTAATTAATTTTTACAGAGTTATGAACATGCAAATCTGCATGCAACCCCCAACTCTAGTCCTCTTTTCCTTCTCACTCCTTTATTATATATATTTTTTGTAGAATCTGAGCAATTTGACTTTAGTACATACTAAGAAAATATGACATTAAAGATCTTCAGGATATATGTATTTTTCAGTTATTTGAAACCCAGCCCAATCTACACAATGGTCTGAAAATAGCAAAAGAGTGTTCAGCATTTCTGCATGTCTGACATGCAGAAAAGCTGCAGAAATCTCTTCAAACACATCTTTATTTTACGGTAATTATTTCCTGTTTATACATGCTGTAGGAACACTGTGTTTTTCAATTATACAAAACTATTGTTTACACCCAAATGAGCATAATTTGTGAAGAAAGACATAAAAGCCAAACCCAAATAACCTCTGAGTAGTCTCACTTGGAAGGCTTCAGTTAAACTGTTTATATCCCTCAAAAGGCAGCACTTAAGCCAGTGTTCACCTCAAGGTGTGTTAACACAAACAAGCCTCAATGTGAGATATGTAAAAACAAAAAGCCTTCATACTTTAGTAATTGTGCAAATATGATTTCTGCTTTTAATTCTGCTTCTTATCCCCACTAAACCCTCCCTGTTTCAGCAGTGCAGGGTCAGAGCAGAAGAAGGCTGCACATGCATTTACTGTGGTACTGCCTCAGAAAACTGCTTTTATTCCAACCTGGGCAGAGCACTCCTAGTATTAAAGACACTTAAGGAACAAAACCCCTTTCTAGTTATCTGTACTCGGATCTAGGAGTGTCAACAAACACCAACTATGAAAATTATTTTTCATGTAAAGCAACATATTCTTTTTGAGCAGAAAGTCTAGATTCAATTTTGATTGCCACCAGGCGTTTTGAGCTCTGTTTCTTTTACTACTGTCAGAGTAACCCTTCCTCACAGTGGAAGGTAACCCTTCCATTTCTTAGTGAAGACTGATACTCTTGTAACCTGAGAACTGAAGTTGGTTTTCATATGCCTAAAGTGTATGTTTTCTAAGGGTAACAATGTGCACGCTTTGTGAGTAGAAAGAAGCAAAAGGAATTGTGAGAAAAACATCCTTTTCCAATCCTGTGGATACTTGGTCAAGCAGGGATGTTGCACCCATTGGGCTGCAGATTTCCAGCACTGAGAACATATTTAAACACACGTGTTTTGATTTCCAAAGGCTTGAAGTCAATTGCTACCCAGCATTCCATTCCCAACGCTCTTTATTCTAGAGCAGGACTAAAGAAAGGAGTTTCTTTGGCTTTTTAAGACCTGCAACGAGAAGCAAGAAAAAAAAAAAAAAAAGAGATAAATAATGAAGGAGATTTCAGGAGATTTCCCCACCTGGACTGCATTTCTGATTGTGCTTTGAACTGATGCTGCACAGCCTGTGGGAGCTGTTGGCACGGAGTCTGGAGCGGAGCTGGCACCTGCTGCTGGGGGACCCCCAGCTGGCACTGGGATGGAGGCCCTGCTTGCTGGGACAGATGGTGCTGGGGCTGCTGCTGCTGCTGCTTGTACCGAGACAGGCTGAAGAAGAGGCCCAGGATGGCCTTTAGATTCCCATTCCTGATTTCTGTAAGGCAAAGTTGAGAAGTCAGCCATCAATGGGTGTTTTCTCTCCGACAGTGCAGCAGGTCAGCCACTGCATCCCCAGAACACTGTCTGAACTGAGCTCCTTGGGGATATCCTTCAGGATAAGTTTCTTTCTGCACATCTAATTGGCATTACAGTTGATTGCCAGTGAGCACCAATGATAAATAAATAACTAATCTCTCCCCTGCGGTGACTGAGCAATATCTCACATTTCCACTGCAGTCTGTGTTAATGCCAGTGTGCTTAAAAAGCAAGTCCCTTTAAACCTTTCCTTTAAACTAACAGAGCTAAAAACCCCAAAACAGAACCTCCACAATAACAACTGTATTAAGGACAGTGCACTACAAATGATTCCTCAGTCCTAAACTTGCACAAGGAGGAAACTACTCCATTCTCACACATATTTCTGGAATATCAGAATAATAATTTCCTCTAAGAAAATTTGATGGAAGTTTTGCACCAGAAAAAATGGTTATTCGGTGACATAGCTGTATTCTAATAGATAATTACCAGCTTTGATACTATCACAAGCTGATAAGGGAAGGACACCCAATGTACCTAAAGATAGCTTGACAGTCAAGCTATAAAAGTATAAACTTTTCAATTCCTGAATGTCATCCTGCTCTTCTATGCAATATCAAATGCAAAAATGCAAAAGCAAACAGAAATACAAAGATTAAGAGGTGTATCAGACCATGCACTTAACCACTGTATCATAATTAATACATCAGAGAGCAAATTCTTCCTTGCAGACAACCTTAATGTGCTGTGACTTAATTATTTAGCATGTTTAATTTCCTAAATTAAAAAAGCTATATCAAACATCTGAACTTTTGTCTGTGTTGTACAGATCACTTGAACTAAAAGCTGACAGTTGCCCTATGAGAAAGAAAGAAGAAAAGGACATGTGGCAAGACAGTGGCCAAGCACAAAGGCAAGAACCAGAATTTTCATTTGTTTCCAGTTCTGGCTGAAAAGTTGCTCTGAGTTTGTGATGGGCCTCACCCCATCCTTTACTCCCTCTCCCAGCCACATTTCTGCTCACATTGCTCCTCTTTGCTGTATAAACAAGCTTCTGCTCCAAATCCCAAGCACGTCACCCAGCAGATCCAAGGCTCAAGATTTAAAACTGTTGTTTCCTGTTCTGTACCAGCTTCCAGCTTTGGTCTCCTTGTCTACCTGCACCTCAGTCTACCTTCCCTTCCCAGCCACTAATATAATTTACTTTCTTTCTGAAATTTGTCTCAACCCATGCCCATGTCTTCAGAGAATATTAGCCCTTCTCTGTGTGGCCCTGGTCACCAAGAAGACCCAGGACATTTCTTTTCTCTCATACTTCTTGACTCAGTTTCCCTAGCCATTTTTTCCTCCCTGCAGCCTGGCCCCTCCATCAGTGCTCTCTCCCACCACTGACACCCCATTCCCTTGTTTATAGGATTATCATTCCCAGGGCCCTTCTGCAGCCATTTTTGGTCTTCTTTTGTTTTCTTGGCCAATTTGAGTCTCTTCCTGAACAGTGGGGTCCCAATTAATCCTGCCTGTTTCCCCTTTTCCCAGCCCACTCCTGCTCCCATGCAGTGCCATGCACAAATCCAGCCTTCTCTCACTGCACCAGGCAGGTTCCTTCTCTGATCTGCAGGTTCTCTTCAATAATCTGTGTTTAGCTTGGAAGGACAGGGATGGAAGTAGAACAGACACAAAATACAGCAGAACACAGTAAAAAGGATTTCCTTATCTCCTGTAAAGAACTCAAATTACTCATGGGAACTGTAAGGAAAGTAGCATTTACTCACAGGTTGAAGCGTAACTAAACAGATCCAGAGGCACTGGGAAGCTTAACTGCACAAACACAGGCCAGAAGATAAAAGAAATTACCATGGGCCTGCTTGTTTGAATTTAGCAAAGGTATATGCAACTGGAAACTGATTTCTATGTGAAGTGAGAGGCAATTATAACAATAACCCACAGACGACCTGTTGCTTTCTATGGCCATTCAGTTTTCTACTGAATTTATCAGAAGAGCAACCTACTTTTGACCAAATAATCAAAAGAAGAACACTTTAATGAGTTAAAGCAGTCTCTTTCCCTCTGGATTTGAAACAAAGTATTTTAAATCAGACTTTCAGAGGTACCTCTGTTTCTTTTATCTTAAAAACTGAGGTAATTCTGGCAGTTCTACTCTGCCCTTCATACAAAAGGGAGTATTTCAGAGAGTACTTCAGCCTCACTGCACTCTGCACGTCAGCAGAGTCTCAAATGCTTCCTGCTTCAAGTCCTCTCCAGCCCATGGTCAGCTCCAGTATCATACTGACTTAGATAAGGACAAGGATGTCACCCACCCATTCTAAATGTGGAGCCAAAAATTACTGTCCTGGATACTGGAAACAAACACTCCAGACACTTGAGAGGAAAATGGAAATTGGTTTTCATAGGAAACCCCACAAATCCACTCTCTGGAGATTTCCACCCTGTTGGTGCTTGTTTCCCCCACATCACTGTTCCATGATGTGTTCAGCTGATCATTATCCAGCTCATCTGTTATCCACAAGAGGTGCAGCTGCTTATCTGTGATGTCAATTTGAATTTCTACTGCACATTTCTGTCCTCCAATATCTTCAATATCTTGAGAGCAAGGAGATACTGTGTGAAGGAGAGCAAGATTTTTTGGGAAGCTGCAATTCCAGGAGTCTAAAACAAGTCTAAGAGCAGGGGTATGGAAAGACAGTTCAAAGAATGAACAATAAAAATTTGCAGTAAGAAGTGAAAATAAGTTCCAGCTCTGTAGTTTTCTTTAGTAACCACAAATGGAGATTTTAGATTTTTAAGAATCTTTGATAAGGGGATGACTTTTTGCCTCCATGTTTCTGGGAAAGGGAAGCCTCAAGCACAGCATGGTCATCATCAGCAAATTGCAGATCCTCAGCATCTCCACTGCATAAATCCATCAAAATAGACTGTGTGTAAGTGGCACACACATATCAAAGCAGGATTTTTCAACGCTGGAAGGATATGACACATGCAGTCCCAAATTATTTCAACATTTAGGAGTCATCCAAATTCCAGTTTTGAACCATTAACTTCCCTCCACACTGAAGCTGCACTATTGAAAAATACGTGCTCTTAACAAGCCCAGGAGACTCCAGTGATTATTCCCGTTTGGAAGCAATCACAACCTTTTCCTTCCTCCTAGATGAGGATCTGCCAGTGAAGTAAATAAAGTTATTTGCAGTTGACCTAGCAGGTCTTGGCAACTTGCACAGAAACACTGGCTTGTTTGGTAACAACATTCCTCACTTTAAATGATTCTGTGTTCCTCAACACAGTGCCGGAGCAACTAGAAAGAGAAATTTACTTTACTGTTGCATTCAAGTCTTTTAACCTATTTTATAAAAATATATTCATTCCCTCCCCCTCTCTAGTTGTTCTCACTTTCTTCCTTCAACGTTAGTGGTGGAGCCAGAAAATGCTCTCATTTATATGCTGGCAGCAAACATTACTGGTCCCTTCTTAGCTTCCATGTGATTTAATACACTAATTCCTAGATAGTGTAAAAGAAAGGCAGAAATCCCAGATCAGCAAAGCCATGGGAAGCACATGTATCCTGCTGGGCCTGACTTGTGACTTGGCAGGAGAGCCATGAGCATTAATCATGCTGTCCCTTCCCCAGTGTGAGCAACACCACGCTGCCAACTCTGTACACCCTGGCAGTTTTCTCATCACTGACCTGCTGTTTCACTGAGATTTTACCTTCTATCGAGACAGGTAAATAATGTGAAATGTATTTTTACAATATTTCCATGCTAAGGTCAAAATTGGCTTTTACAACCAACTCAGCTGCATTTTCTTTTTAATCATTTCCTGGCAAACAAATCTTCTGCTGTTTGAAGTTTTAGCTCATGCTTTCTTTTCTTGACATGAGAATCCTTCTGATTATAACTGAGCAACTGAGGCATATAATGCTGGCAGCACTCAGGTGGATCACAGTAAAGCTTCTCTTTGGAGGAAATATTTGTTATTGCTGTTCTAATCCAGCCTAAGAATACACCTAAAATTCAGCCTCCTCTTCTCCTAGCTGTGGTGTATTCAGGTTAGAATACTAAATATCTGCTATTTTGCTGCAGCCTCCTCCTCCAAACTAAGTTTGTGAAGAGACTCAGTCATCAAATGTAACTTTGAAGTCTCACCTGATGCCACACATTCAATTATTTGTTCTGTAAAGCACTGATGGAGATGTCATATCATATATTCAGCTACTGAACTCAACTGCTTTTCCAGCATATTTAAATGAAAATACAAGTGAAAGCTGGTGCTGAGGATGACAGAAATCTGTTTGATCTCTTAATAAGATAATGGCTAAACAGCTTCTGAGCCAACAGGTACCACACATGCTGGCATAAAGGAAAACAGTAAACCCAGTTTGGTTTCAGAAAAATTCTGATGCTCTTCAAAAGCAGAGCGATTAATTAGAGGTCAAAATGTGGTCTTTTCTTTTTTTTTCCCTCAAAACATTTGGATTTGATTGTTTTGTGCACTTGGAAACAAGAAAAATCTTTAAAGTGAGAAGAAAGCAGGATGGTTTTTCAGGTAAGAGAATAACTGAAGAACAAGAAAATAAATTTTTCTCTGAAAAGGCAAACAATTTACAGCAGTTCACTTTTATCTGTAAAATATACACTGATCAATGTGCAAATTATAGAAGTGAGATAAGAAATTTCTGGTTTTAAACAGAAAGTAATAAAGAACTGACTGAATTCTAATTTGGTCGCATTGATTATTTTTACAAGTCAGCTGTGTAGAAATTAGACACGTATTTTATTTACCTTTCACACTGAGATGGGGAAAAATAAGTAAAAACTGTCAGAAGTTTAAATTTACCTCATTAATCTTCCATTACACTCTATGTTCTAGTTGAAATCACAGGTAGTAATTCAGGTTCCTCATTTAACAGGAAATCTTAAACAACCAAGGACTCACCTTCTGCTGACAGCCCCTGGATGTTAATCCCCTTAGCAGCCAAGAAACTCAGGCACGCATCTATGTTTTCAATCTGCTCAAGAACAAACAAAACAAACAGAAAAAAAGGAGACACAAGAAGAAAATGCATTGTAATAATTATTTACTTCCATGTACCACCACCCTTGAGTGCACTCGGTCTTTGCATCGCATAGAAAGTCCCTTTGCTCATGATGTGGAAATCAAAGCATGAAACCCTCTTAGTTACCAAGGTCCTAAATGGATTATTCCATTGATTATAAACTGGTTATTCCATGGGTCAGGGCTTTCTGTTATTTGCATTTCCATGCAGCATGCTAGCTCAAGCCCCGGTCACGACAGGCGATCGCTGCATTTCTTACTAGAGCGCCAAGGATGTTCCCCGCCAGGACTCGTAACCTACAGCAAGTGTAACAAACATGAAACCGAAAATAAACATGGAGGCCATTTGTTTGAGAAGGCAGATTGCCACTTGCTCCGAAGCTGACAGCTGGCAGAAGTTTCCAGCCACACCAAGAGTTGAATATAAAAGCTGTAACGGGAAACCCCAGCCGGAATGCGAAACGCGTTCCTTCCCGGCATTCCCCACGTGTCAGGAACGCCAGGACACTCTGGTCACTGTCCTGCCCCTCAGACACGGGACAATGGCAACAACTTCCATGGGATAAAATCCCTTTTCACAGGTAGGGCCTTGTGCACAACAGTCTGGCTGTCAGCTGCTCTGCACAACTCCGGTTGCTATACAGACTGGACCCAAACTCTACCCAAGGGAGTGAACTCCAGAGAGGCTGGATGAGTCAGGAATAATTTCCACTCCATCTCAACATTACAGTAAGAATCTTGCAGAAGCCTCACACCTGATTTCCCACCAAGCTCCCACTGGAGCTCTGCTGTCATAACCAGAAGATGCAGAGAGGTGCCAGCTCCCACCACAGACCAAAGTCTATGCTTGGACACCTCGAGGGGCTACAAAGAACATTTTAGGAAATACCATGTTTTGTGTGTGGTTACGCAAAAAAAATCTTGGATGATACTGTTGAGCAATTTTTTATTTAACCATGGTAATCAGCAAGTGATAAAATAGAGTCTTTGTGTTTGAACACCTCTCAAACATTAATTTATTAATTCCTGAAACATTGCAACCAAACACTGCATCCACTGGAGAAGGAAGGAGACAGACACTAAGCCTCACATAACTACCTTTATTCTGTGAAGTGTGGAGACACCAAAAGGAAACATGAAAAATTCAGCTGCCCTGTCAGCTCCTGCCTGCCCTCAAAAAAATACACGAGTGAGGGCTAAGGCAGCATTTTAGACCCCGAGCTCCCAACACCTGACCTGAGCTCCCTGTCCTTCTCAAAGGAATAAAAAGTACCAGGGAAGCTGCCAGGAAACCTCCCACATGGATTTCTCTCAGGGTACCTTAATTTATTGTCTATAACTATAACAATAAAAACATTTTCTTCTATCACAGGGAGGGTGTTAAGTTATTGGCATTGCTGAACTGTGATTTCAACAATTAGAAACACTTTTATCAACCTCATTATACTTTGAGATATAATATAAAGTACACAAAGTATATAGTACACTTTGAGTAAATTATATACTCCAAAACCCAGAGAGGTACCAAAGAATACATTTCCTGTACTGCTCAGACCTTAGAGCTTGGAGCAGGGTGCAGTTCAAAGGTTCATTTATCCACAGCTAAATATGATCCAACAGTTAATTGACCCATTTCCTTCTTCAGTACTCAACAACCCTTTCAAGTTTCCAACACAGCTCTTTTATTGAGGTGATTTGGGACTCGGCCGGAAAACCAAAGTTCACCTTTTCAAGAATAAACACTACATAAAAGGATCAATCCATTCCTAGTACCTGCACTTAGCAAGCTACATCATTGCAAGAACATTTCCAGACTTCCACAGCTGTGGTAGACGTCTCCTCTCCAAATAAGCAGGTTAGTGACTAAAGATAAGCAATATCTCACCCCCACTCCAGATCTGCAGTACCTCTCTGTCCTGCTCTGCTTGCTCCTCTTCCCAGGCCCTTCATCTTTGCATAAAATCTCCTTTAGGACAGAGCAGGATTAAGATTTACATCTGGGTCATGAGTTCCTCATCCATGTTCCCATTCTTGGTGCTACTGAGCAGCCTTTGCTGATCTAATTCCTAATCTCATCCTACTCAGGTTCAGGGAGTCCCCTTTAAAATCACTCCATTACTCCTATGGGATAACCCCCTAGTTTTTCTGAGCACTGTAACCACTCAATTAAGATAAATCACTCCATCCTCAGACTGATGGATGACTCTCCATGACAGATCTGTATTTGGACCACAGGTTGAGCAACCTGGAGCCTCGCTGCCATGTGAAAGGTTGGATGGGCTGCCTTGCCACACCAGTGGTAATGCCTGGCTAAAAGCTGTTGGAAACAGGGGCTCTTGGTGCAGTAATGGTATGGAAAATACCCTAATTTCATCAGGTATGATGAAACAAAGTGGGAATAACAGGGATGTGTAAAAGTACACCCTTTACATTCAGAAAATGAAGACCTAGGATAAGATCCTGTGGGGATGTACAGCACTGCACATACGAGGAATTCACTAAAAGAATAAAACTGAAAGATGTAAAGGCATCAATGACTCTGCTAAGATTCACACAGTATATATGATATTAACTACATTACATGGCAGCATGGCAGGAATGTGAGGAATTGGTTGATTTTGAAGGAAAAATAGAGCTTGAAAAGGAAAACAGGAGGAAATTAGAGAAAATCCAAGAAGAAAGTGAAACACTGAATGCAGGACTATAGCTGAAATGATTAAAATTTAGTGCTGGTAAGAATTCAAGGTCCTTCCCACACAACAGCTGGCCTGAGTCAAGAACCCTGATCTTGGCTGAATCAGTTTAATGCATCAGAAATCATGTAGCTTGTTTTAGAGAGGTGACTTCCCAACCATGCAACATGTCATGAATTTCACTCAAAAAAGCTCCAAGGAAGGATTCTGCCCCTGGCCCCTGCTGTATCAACTCTTAATAATATGAAAATATTGTTTTATGGAGAAAGATGCCCCCCATGCAGACAGGGCTGGAGACAGCAAGCTGTGATAGTTAGACCATTTAGATGTGTGTAGGATAGAAGTGAAGTTTCTGGACAGATCTCAGCTAGATGGTGGGAAAAAATTCTTCCCTGTGAGGGTAGTGAGGCCCTGGCACAGAGCTGTGGCTGCCCCATCCCTGGAATTGTTCAAGGCCAGGTTGGACAGGACTTGGAGCAATCTGGGATAAGGGAAAGTGTCCCTGCCCATGGCAGGGAATTGGAACAAGATGGTCTTTAAAAGCCCTTCCAGCCCAAACCATTCTGTAATTCTAAGCAAAACCCCAATTATTCTACATCCTGGTGACTTCCAACACAAAGTACAGTTGCCTCCTTGTAATTACAGCATTCAGAAGCAAATCATCACCCAGACTCCATGGGCCCTTCTTTTGCCAAGTCCACATATTGCTTAAACCCTTTAAGCAGATGTGAAAGGACTGGATTTGCCAAAGGGGAGTGGATATTTTCTGTTTCTCTGTGAGCTACAATTGTTTTTTGGCTGACAATTCTGATTTCTCATTTGCTTTGTCAGCAACACTTAACATGGCAGAAGCAAAGCAGGAAAGATGGCAGCTGGGTGCTCTCATTCCCTGCCTACCCAAAACAGGGGAAGGCTGTGCAAAAGAAGGAAAACCAAGCACAGCCATCCAGTGATTATCTCACTCAGAAACATTACCAGAGGTATTGCCACATTTAAACTCATTCAGGTGTAATCAACTGTCATCATGTGCTATCAGTCCCACATCCTTTTATGATGGCTGTTCATTCTGAAATGCCCCTAAATGCCAGCCAAGGACTGCTGAACCCACAGCAGAGGGGCTGCCAGCCTCTGGGGTTCCTCTTCCTCCTTTCTTTTAATTAGGAGATTATGAGAAAAAAAACCCCAACAACCCTGTAAAATTAAATATCTGCTCAGACATAACATATCAAGTGTCATCACTCCCATTCTCATATTCAGAGAAGGAAAAGCTACCTGAAAACTCCCTCTTAGCATGAATAACCTGACAAGATGGGAGCAGAAGGCATTGTGGCTGAGTGCTGTACATGGAGAACTGTCCAAGAGCAGATCATCACACAAGGCTTTGTGCTTGTCATATAGCAGCAATTCCAATTTCTATTCTTGCCAGTGCTAAAGAGAAAACATGCCCTGGCCTGTATGAGCAGAACAGGATACGCCAGAAACAAATAAAAAAAAACCCAAACCCAAAATATCCCCATCCTGTAGCCTGTAAATGGAGACCTGCAGGTGGGCACTGATGTGTTGAACATTGACTACATCTGACAAAAATCTGAGTATGGACACTGCCTCCAGCCAAAGCTGTCTGTCCAACTCTGCCAAGTCAAACACAGAAGGTAAAGGATAACCAGTGCTGCCCTTGGCACAGACACAGATGTTTCTCTCAAACAAAAACCAGAATTAAACTTGCTGTAGGTTCCTTCACTCGCAAACCAGGGGAAGTTTCTCACATTGTGATGCAAGACCTCTGCTCCCAACTTTTACAGTGATAAATTGGGAGTTTTGATGAGCTTATCCAGAAAATCCACTTCTTATATTGAAACCAGTGCTTTCTATGTAACCTGTGGCTCAATGTTATGTGTAGTATATTAATTTTCAAAAGAAAAAAGATTGAATTCATATGGAAGGTTTTAAGGGCTCACAAACCTTTATGCAATATTCCAGCAGACTTCACATACAGTGCAGAAACAAGGAAATACCCTAACACAAGCTGTTTCTCAGGACAAAATCTGTTCCTCGTCTGTATTTTTGAATAAGGCTTTTACCCTCATATTTTTATATCCTAAAGTTTAGGAAGAGCCTTAAAATCTTAAATCATTACATTGACAATCCTTAGAACCCTTGAGTTTTGGGGGAGGAAGGGCTCTCCATCCCAATAATATCTCATTTGTTATTTCCTAAACATGATTATATATAAAAAATACCAAAGCAGAACTGTAAATTCCATTTGTCCCAGAAGGATATAAATACTAACTCTTAGTGCTCTGTTTAAAATAAATCTTCATTAGTAGTTATCCTATTCAAAATGTATCTTCTTAAAAAGAAAATAATACGTTCCTCCCAGTATTCATCTGCTGCTCCTGACTACTTGGATAAAAATGTCTCCCAAAATTAAGTTACAGGATTTTGACAGAACTTGGTGGGTGCCTTAGAAATAAAATAAAAGATGTAATGGAAGGGCAAATTAAGCTAATCAATATTCTGAAGCCAGGTTGTGGCAGATACACCCACAGAAACAAAAATCAGCTCAAATATACATGAAGAGTTGACTCTTCTCTTAAAATTGCCTTACTTTGGGTTTTTAAAGACAAGGAGAGTTTGGGCACTAGTCTAAGGCTGGAGAACCAGCCTAAGCCTCATCACATGCATCCTCTTCTCTTTGACCCTGGTAAAACCTTTGCTATCCTGTGTTTCCAGCTCTTCCTGCAGAAATAATGGGACAAATATTCAACATTCACTCACAACATGCCCAGTGTGAATAGAAATGAGGGCAGTAAACCCCACAAGAGAAAACTGTGCTTCACACTGGCCAAAATTCCTAATGACAACAAAGAGCATCCAAGGGGCAAGCTTGTACTGTGAATGGATTGAGGCCATCCAGAGCAACTCCCAAGGTTTGCAAAGCTGATCTGCTCAGGGAGAGACACATGGAGGGTTGTAGAAATGCTCCTGCTTTATTCAGCTTTTCAGGTTTCTTTCAGGTTGGTTTTTTTCAGGTTTATTTATTTAAAACGGAAACTTTCCCATGGGGAAAAACAAAAGCAAAGAGCAATTTCTTTGAAAAATATCCCTGGATATATTATTTTTTTATTAGCTCTTCAGAGCCAGATCTTTGAAAAGTTTAAGTGGATAATTTGTGAATACTTTGAAATCTTGAGATGTTCTAAATTATGATCAAGCAACAACAAGCTCAACTTTGCAAAACAAGTATCAACAAAGAATCCTGCCTCTGGAGAATCATTAATTTAGGATATAGATGAAACTCTCTTAACAATATTTTAGCACACACCACAGTAACTGTGTTTCTTGGCACTGAATCTCTGCTCATGTGTAACTGAGAAGAGGAAAAGGTGAGGAGAAGCTCAATAAACTCACAATGAGGACAGCAGTGACTCTCACAGCTGCATTATTTCCACCTTCCCTGGCTGCTCATGGAAGATCCTTTTCTAACTGGGGCTCCCAGGCTGAAAGTTACAATTGGGAAAAGGGGAATGGCTTTAAACTGAGAGAGAGCAGGTTTAATTAGACATTAGGAAGAAATTCTTCCCTGTGAGGGTGGGGAGGCTCTGGCAGAGGTTACCCAGAGAAGCTGTGACTGCCCCATCCCTGGAAGTGTCCAAGGGGGCTTGGAGCCACCTGGGATAGTGGAAGGGGTCCATGGCAGGGGTTTGGAACTAGGTGGTCTTTATGATCCCCTCCAACACAAATAATTTCATCATTCTATGATTCAATCTAAAATAACACCAACATCTAGCAAAGGTGGACTTCTGCCTAAAACATCCTTGAAATTTACACAAACCAGTATTTTTCAGAGTGCACAGATGCTTAAAAGGAAGGACTGACACCAACAGCACTCAGTGCACCAAGCACTGGCTGCTCTGTCCCCAAACACCAGCTCGGATGAAGGCTCTGTGTATCATTAACTTGAATTTGCAGCAAGAATCCAGAACTTCATGAAACTTGTTCAGAAAGAACGTCCTGCAACGCAGTTGCTGACAGTTGTTCATTTCTAAAAAAGGTCCCAGGGAAGGGAGCTGTGGCCACAGCCCTTTCCCAGGCACAGCTCTCCCTCCCTGCTGGGCTCACAGGCATTCCTGTGTCTGCAGGCCTGGGGCTCTCAGCTTCACCTGTTCCCAAGGGATTTGTTCCAGTGGCACCAACACATATGTGCCCCCTCCTTCCTTGCACCTGGATCCTGGATAACAACTCCTACTGAAATTCCCCTGCATAACTGCTTAGAACAAGTGCAGTAATGCTGCTTGTATATGTAAAAATAGCTCTGCAGAAAAACCAGACGAATAAAATGCTATAGATATGCACTACCTTCAAGGAATAGCTAATTAAAATAACCATTATCACACAGTTACAGTGTATAAGCAATGGCTGAAAAGGAAAGACGTGACAAGACAAAGAAAAAAAAGTTTCTTTCCCTGGACTGTTAAATTCTTTATAATAGCTACAATCTGTTTATACAGATATTCCACAGTGAGGAGCTTATCAGTGCATCTCCTGTAAGAAGAAACACCCAGGCATGAGAAGTAATTTCCATACAAACAGCCTTAATTCTTATAGCACCAAGCTGAAGGAGAGTAATGAATTAACTTTTACTTCCATCTGTTCTCAAATCAACCTAACTTTTCTCCTTAGTTAGAAAAGGTTCTCATCCATGATTTCACAGTTTTCCTCATTTATGCCAAGCATAATAAGCTGTGTGTTTGCAAAGTATTGCATAAAAGGTATATTTATGTAATAATTTGACATCAGTAATGGTCATGGCAGAAAGTTATGTTAATGGTGCTTCTAGACTTTGGTGTAGGTGTAAATACATAAGTGGAAGCTACAGACATCTCCATATACACATGCAGAATGACCCTGGACCCTCAATCCATTTGCTGTTTCATGTATTTAGCCCATACAGGGTGGGCAGAACCATAGGTATTCAAAATGCACTAATTCCATTTAATTGTGATGTAAATGATCAAATAGCATCTAATTCTGTCTTTATAGTGAAGCTTTTATATTTAATTTTTTCCCATAAAAATTACCTTGTTGCTCTTTATTAAACCTCACACTGTTTTCAGAGACAGATGATGTACAAATTCTTGCATCACTGTAAAGAGTGAAGAATTGAGAGCAGCCCACTGGGGACCATGAAGGTGATCCATTATGGGACTGAAATAAAAGTGTCAGCAGGAACGTCTCCAAAGGCACCCTTACACACCCATCCAATGCAGGAGGCACACACTGCCTTATCACCCATCTGTCACCCTGATTTTTTAAGATGTTCAATGCCTTCTGATGTTTGCATTCTTGTTTTCAACTTTCTCACACATTTTCTGTAAACAACTTATTGTTTTTCATTCTTTCATGTAGGTGGAGAAAGTTGACGGACTGTTAGTTTGTCCAGTGTCGTTGGAGAGGTGGCACTGTCACCCTCCAATCCACTGTCACCTTTGGAAAGTTATATATATGGAGTCAGAAAATAAAGTTTAGTTCTTTCACCTTTTAAGTTGCAGTACGTGTTTTGTTTCTCGTGTCCTATAGTGACACCCATCCCTGCATGCAGAAGGAGTTCTGGAAACAATACCCTCCAGAAATGAAACAAATCTCTGTTTTATGACACTGCCATGCCTCATGGCAGGGAGATGTACATATTGGTCTTCCCAGCTCTATTTATCCTGTTATTTTCTATGTAGGATGATGGAGGGGCTTAGTGGAGGACTTGTGGTTTTATTTAGACTGCAAGCTCTGCAGCACAGAAACCTCTGATCCCACCACGCCTGTCTCACTATTACCATGCACAAATGGTGAGCATGGCAGCAGAACAACAGTCTGGGTATCTGGAAAAAAACAGAGACAGGAAAATCAATCTTATCTTGGAGCAAGAGTCATATAAACTGAGGCTGAAGGACAGGTAAGTACAAGCAAGCTGACAGATCATCTCTGCAGTAAATCATTCTTGTCTACACCACAACATGGGCTCATACACGACCAACAGAAACCCTGAGAGCTTAAAGAAAATTCTTTTAACATTCCGGAACTTGCTAGTTGGCCGTGTCCCTGCACAGGGACAGGCAGCCACAGAGGCTGAGCTGGTGTCTGTCACTGGCCAGGCTGGCACAGACTGGGGGATGTCTTCCCCCTTAGCTGACCTTCAGCTGGGAGGAGCTGCACCACAGGTTAGGGCCAGAAGATGCCATCTGTCACCATGGTAGCATCAAACCGGGTGGAATTTCCCAACAAATGCTCCTGGGAAGTTACAAGCTCCCCGGGCAAAGTGGGGAAAGGCTTAGATGATGGGAAAGTTCCCTTAACTGCATTTGCACAGCCTTGGAGTTGGATTACTTGAAAATACACGGCTATATTTAACCCCTGGGATACATTTCCAAAAACCCTACGCTAGGAATTCGCAGAGAAAAAACGTGCTTGTGATGCTTTTGATCTTCCAGCAGGGCTGCTCCCCTGAATTAGCAGCACATGCCCCAGCAGCAGAGCCCTCCTTGGCTTTGGGACCCAGAGGGGCTGGAGCAACAGCCTGGCAGATTTATTGCACCTTCCTATGGCAACATTTGGACAACACTGGCTGTATAAAACCTCTCAAAACATTTAGAGGAGCAGGTTAAACTGGGCATCTGCTCCCAAAGAGCAGAGACAGAATTATTTTCCATGAGAAAACAAGCAACGAAGATTTTTTTTTTTTTTTTAAATACAGCAGCTATTTTTAGTTATTTGTACATAACACAGCAGCTCCCTCCCTCACACACATAAAGAGCTGCTCAGGTCATGCAGATGGTTTCAGCTTGTATTATTCCTTCCAATTAAGCCACAAATGTGTGAGCCCAGCTATCTCCTGTAAGTATGGGCCACACCAGGGCAGCACTCAGGTCTGCTACATCACTTCATTAAAGTGCTCTTGAGAAAAAGAACACAGGAATATGGATAACACATGCCATACACACAAATTAGTCATGGAGATTTCAACATCTATGCTCTTTCGACAATAAAAAAAATAATTCATGGAGCTGGCAAGGATCACATTGTGGAGGTGAGTGGATACCTTTCTCCAATAGCTGAATTAATATTCTCAGAACTGTTCAAGTCAAAACCAAAGTCCCCACCATGCTGGAAAATTTCCATACATACTGTTCCTTAGGTGTCACACATATTTCAAAATAGCTCATTAGCAGAACATGAGAAATCAGTCAAATATGAAAATAGTCAAATTCCCATCACTGGAAGCAAGGTTTCCTTGAAAATTATTGTACTGAAAACACAGCCTTCATCCCAACTTCCATACAGTTCTTGGGAAGAAATGCTGGCTCTGACCCACACTGCAGTCAGTACAAGATCCTTTCTTTGCAAGACAAACAGCAGTAGGAAGACTGAGTGGTATTAGTTTACCACTACAGCTTGGTATCTGCATCAGAAAGAGATGATTCCTAAAAACTTCCTGTCAACACATGAAAAAAAATAAATACCTCCCTTTTTCTATTTGAGAACAGATATTTACAGACACAAAGTGATCCTGAAAAATATTAAAGCCTGAGCACCAACCCACAGGCGAACCACAGTAATTTCCTTGCCTATTTATAGGAGGTGCTGTGGTGTTTGTTAAGCCTACGTGCCTTTCTGTTGCTCCAAATTCTTGTCCTGGGTGTCCCACAACTTCCCCAGACATGGGAAGATGAAAGTCTGGACTATCCACCCACAGGCTCCCCAGTCCTCTTCCTTTCAGCACCTTCTAGCTTTGCTATATTCATACATATATAATGTAGCATAGACAACTCATACACTTTGGGTTTATTTATCAATTTACAAATGATAATGTAAGTGGTATGAACCCTTTTACAAGAGGTAACATTCAGCACTTGCAAAGGCACCCACATCAGTAAGAATAATCTACAGTACCTAGAATGGAAAGGTACTAACCCCTCCTATCATCTGCAAATGCCACATGTTAAACTCTAAAATTATGCCCCAAACAAGAAGCAAAGAAATAAAAGGAAAAATATCTCTGTTTTTCTATAAACAAACAATATTAGCAGACATAGCCCTACTTAGGTTTATTCACCTAAGTCTTCTTTTCAGAAGTGTGTAGGAAAGGAAAGTGGTCTTGATTTATTGTTCTTCACCCAGTTATCAAGAACTATGCCAACATTTTCTGGGTTTTTTTTCTTTTAAAACCCAAGTGCTGTGATGCTCTCCAAATGTTCTTGGTCCCAGAGCCTGTGCTCCATACAAGTATATTCTCTCTTATTCATACAGTATTTTCTGCATCCAGCTGGAACTAATCATCAGAATTACAGGCTTTTGTTTAGACAAATATCTACAGTACAAAAATATAGAGCTTTCGGGGGAAAAAAATCCTGAAACAGATTTTATGCAGAGGACAAGCTATAGAATAGTCTATAATAGATTATATAAAAGCCAGCCAACTCCTATCTGGAGCAAAGGAAGACAGGGATACTCCCCTCAGCAGAAGAACCCAGACAGGAGGATGATGGGAGGACAGGTTCTCACCTAAGTGATTTTTCACAGAGCCAGTGGGGTCCTTGTCATGTCATTTTTGGCACTGGGACAAGGTTGATAAGCACTGCTGGTCCCACATGGTTCTGCAGTACTAAACTTCACTTGACAAAGCTTATTAGCACTGGCTTGGAGCCTGACAGACCCAAGCTGTCTCCAGTGCTCAGTCTGGGCCAGTTTGCCTGATGCTCTCCAACACTGGGAACAAGGCAGAGAGGCTGGACCTGGCTCTGCAGAGAGCTCCCTCAGGTTTGGCATCACCAGTTTGGGACTGTGCCACGTGCAAGTGAAGACATTTCTTTTCCCCACGTCCTTCAATGGATTTGGGAGGACACAGATTTGGCCCAGCTTTCTAAGCTGATACACCTGGCTGGGAGTGAGCTGATTCTTCACAGCTCAGCTCAGGTGTCTGCTCAAGGCATTGGGACTCTATAAAGGGAAAAGAGGATGGTGGAAGGCTTCCTTCCCTCTGAGATCTGCTGTATTTCTATACAATGAGCAAAGTTAAATCTCCAGTTATTGGTGGTTTTTATTTTTTTAATCCCTCCCAATCTCCTCATCTCTGCTGATCACCTTTCAAGCACTCTAATATGGATATGGACACTTTTAACTGAAAGATTAATTTGGAAAAAGACTGGACATCTGGACATCACCTAAGTATCTGGATAGCCTTGCCTCTGCCACCTCTCTGAGCCAGTTACCAGACACCAGCCCCAACACTCTGCTGGACCCTGTAAGCTGTGTTAATAGAGTGCCCTGAAATGCAAAGGATGAAGACTGCTGTACCTAAAACAAGCACTTTAACACCTGGACCTGGCAAAGGGTTGTCTCCCTAAACACTGCAAGTAACTGCAGGAACACCACCCCTATGACGAGTCCTGTGTTCTGCCTTAGAAGAATCATGGAATGATTTGGGTTGGAAGGATCCTTAAAGATCATCTGGTTTCACCTTCCACTATCCCAGGCTGCTCCAAGCCCCCTCCAACCCGGCCTTGAACACTTCCAGGGATGGGGCAGCCACAGCTTCTCTGGGAAACAACAGTGTTTTTATAGTCAGACAACAAAGAGCTCTGTAAGCATGTGCACCTGGTAAAAGCAAGCCATAAGCACAATTCTCATTTTTCTCACATGAGGAAAACTGCTGGGGATGCCTGGCTGTGACGGCAGGTCTCATGAGTGGGGGGCACAGTCCCACCCACTGCATCCTCCTGAATGAGCAAGTGGAGTAACATCAGAGAAGGCAACACAGACCAAATTCCAGCCCTGCCCAGCATTCCTGACCCAGCACATGCCCCCTGCATGCCTCTGGTTATAACCTGATCCAGCTTCCATGAGCAACCTACTACAGGCATCCCACTACCCAACACAGCAACACTTTCTCTTCATTGAGAATAGACTTGAAGTGACTTTTTTAGCTGCAACATCCTGGAACTGGTTACAGGCTCCAGTCCTGAATGAAATGCAGTTCTTACAACACACTTGTGGAACATTAAATTATAGCAATTGTCAAAATTTCCTCATTATTTATACTCCAGACAGCTGCTGTGGCTACAGCAACCACCCTCTTCAAAGCAGCAAGGAGCAATGATAAATCTTTCTGATGGCTTGCTTTTTACAGAGTGCTTGCTCCATGGTTTCAACAAGATTGATAACTTCCAAGAAACAACAGAAAGCCAAAGGAGAAGAGCAGAACAGAGTGTGAGTATTGACTCAGATGTCAAGCTCTCCTTAAATCTTTATTTCATTTTACTACATGAGTAGCTGTGCTCATGTTGAAGTCATGAAGGTAGGGGCAGTCAGAAACTATCATAAAAATAAAAAACATTAAAATAGCTTCTCACAGAGAACGGATATCCAAGTGTCCCAAAGCAAGCATTAGCAATGCCAAAGGAAGATATTAGAATTTATGTTGTAAAATTACTTTTTCTCAAGATACAAAAGGAAGTAACCTTGTTTGAAGTATCATAAATTTTAAATTATCTTCATTTAAATGCATTATAAAACAATTTATTATTTGTGTTCTTAATAAAATTCTGCTATACCTTCAGCTTCAGCAATACTCACAGCAAATATGCTCTTGAGGTATTATATGCTTTTAATTTTCCTGGACTGATTTTTGGTTCTCTAGGTTTGAATATTAAATACAAGCAAGATATAAACCAACTTATCTGTCAACAAATTGCATTGTGAATTTTATAAATTTTTTTCATTTCATTCATATTGCTCATTTACTTTGTCTCATTTCAAAAGATATAGGAACTCTTAATCATACCTTCAAATATCTCATTCTTTATTTCTATATATTTCTAATTATGTGATATTTCAGAAATATAAAGTAGAAATGTAAGAATAATCTCAATTGTAAATATGTGATAAATTATATGGCCTGATTCAACTACTGTGGAGTACAACTGGGCAAGAACTATAATATTAATGTTCTGAGGATGATACTTTTAGGTCACTACTGTGAAAAATTAATTAAAAATTGTTATTAAAAGTCTCAGACATTGAAATCCCACCCTATCATTCGGCCATGCACACACAAACAACAGACCCCTTTACTACTTACCATTTGAGACCTATTTTTTGGGCAGCCATTGATGTCTTCAATCTTTTCATTTGCTGAAAAGCAAAACAAAAGAGGCGATAAGGCAAAAAAACTAAAGCAAAGGCATTTATTCCAATGATTTCCTGAGCATTTGCTGCCAGGTCAGTAAAGGGGTTTTGGATTGTAGCTGTCCAGTCCAAATGAATGTGTGAAACACTGAGAGCCACAAAAAGAAAAAAAGCAGCTGGAGTTCTCTACTGGGTCGTGCCTCCAGAGACAGCTGGGGCAGAAGCCAACTGCTCTGACAACCTCTTGTACAGTGACAGGGAATTCCTTTAAACTACAAGAAAGATGTGACCTCTGGAAGCTGAATCACTGCTGGCTGGAAAAGTGAGCACTACACATATAGGGATGTTAGCATGGCAGTGGGTTTGCTTGGAGAATGAATAACGGTTTTAAATCCAAATGGGAAATTTATAATAAATTTAATTTTTTTTTAAACACAAATCATGAAACAACTTGTCAAGATTCTTGACCATGGCTTACATGCTACCCCAGCCTGCAGAAGAGCAGTTTCCACCTTTAAGGTCAGAGGTGAAACAATGAAATCCCTGAGGTGGATAATGTTTGCCTTAGAGTCTGAGCCTTCTCAGTTTCACCTTTCAGCCTTGGATGCTGAAATGGCTTTGTGTCTGAGTCTGAAGAGCCACTTACAACCAAAGTTCAGTTTCCCACAGTTTTTCCACTGTAATAAAGGCAGGTGCTCATATCCCATTTGATTCATCATTAAAAGCTGTATTTTCTAGTAGTCCCACGTACTCTCAGTCAGAACTCCATCCCAATTCCTGGTTTCCCTCAGGAGGATCACGTTTGACACAATATTCCAGTAGCAATCATAGCCACAAGAGACAAAGCAGTGACACAACTTCACTCTTGCCTGGCAGGTCCCATTTTCCATATCTGTGTCACAGCACACCTTCATCCCACAGCAATGCAAAGAAAAGTTGATGCTAATCTGAAAGAGACTGCAGCTAATCCACAGTGTGCTCCCCAGAGTGGCCCACCAGCCCCCACACATGAAGGGCACACACTGCTTCCAGGAATGCCCTCTCAGCTTTGGTCACACAGAAATAAAGACAAATTCATTCAATCCCATTTTCCAAGTCCTGTGCACCCATCTCATAATATTTACCATCTCTCACTTTAATACCACATAATATCTCCATCAACTAAATTTATAACACTTAAAAATTGATAGCTGTATTCCTATAAATTCACAATTACTTGAAAGGAGACTAACAAACTTGTGAATGAGCTGTCTCTTGTCTGGGACACGTGTACAGAGACACCTCCAAGAACCCAGGTTACACCCAGTGTATCTGCATTCATGGATTTAAACACAGCTACCATGTTTATATGGCATTACTAAGGCATACAGTACTTACACATTCTTTTACAGGCTCATAAATTTTGAACTGAAATGAACAAGAATGATGTGAATACATTTTAATTGACTTGCAAATAGCTGCTTTTACACACAGCACACCATAACATAAAAAAAAAACCTCTCCTGCACTGCATATCAAAGCTTTCTTACTATGTAGTTAGGGAAAAAGCTTGGATTTTGCAGGCTACAGATAAAGCTGCTTCTAGGTGTGAAAGCCTTCCTCATCTTTTTGACACGAAGATGCAGCTGCCTGAAGCCATACACAGCAGATACAAATTACTTTTCTTCACTATCAATTTGGATGATTAAACTCAGAATGTTTAAATATGACCTTTCTTTCACATGAAAAAGGTTCTTTGAAAAGGAAATCCTTCCCCTCATACTTCAAGTTTTGAAACCTTGCAGACCTTCTCTTAAATATCAGCCTAAAGGCAGCTATAAAAATGACCAAAAAAAACCCCAACAAACTGCAAAGGTGATCAAAGCAATAATTGGTTATGTATTTTAGAAGGAATAATTTGAATTTCATAAGGGTTTTCACAAGTCAATACTCAAAGAGCTACATTTAAATATTTGGTAGAAGGAACCAAGTCCACATTTTGATGGTGGTATTCTTGCACACGAGTTCTCATGCAGAAATTTCCTACAACTGTATTAAGGCAGGGTAGCTGGATAGGCATGAAAGGAATCAACACCTAACTGCTCCTGGGTTTCCAAAAACCTCTCCTATTAAAGGAAACGGATATAGGAAGGAGCATTGTTCACAGTGAATACCTGTCAACACACAATCATCAATTAATTCCTGGCCTGTTTTTACACCTCTGTAACTGCACGGCAGGTCTACAATGCCACTGAGATAGAATGCTGCTCTACAGCAGAGAGACAGAATGTTTTTTAACATATCCCAGTAGAATCTCTGGAAGATGCTTCACAGTGTCATCCCAGAACAGGGCTGGCAGATCCCAGCAGCAGCTCCCTCCCAGCACCTCAAACACACACAATAAATATGCATGCACTGCTGTCCTGCTCCTGCATTGCTGGCTCCTTCATTTGCATCTCAAATCTGTCACTTTGCTCCTAACAATGGTTGTCCTAATTCCCATTAGCAGGCTTTCCCATTCCATCCATCTCCATCGGGCCATGCATGTGTTTTGTGGCATCCCCAGCACCAGATGGATGAGCCTCTGAAGGAACTAATGAAGGATCCAGGCTCAAGGGAAGAGGGACAATATGCAGCTCTACATGGAGAAAATTGTTCAGAACTTTCATTATCTGCAAGCACTACTGCACTAATTTAAGAGAACTAAGGGCTTTAGATAAAATAAATGAGACTGCACTTGAGATCTGTCCTAATGGCAAGTGATTTTCCTCATCTGAAAACTCGTTATGAAAGATTTCTTTTTCTGCCACACAAAAATTATACTTCTGCATTCCCAGCTGTATATATGGATCTGGAGGCAGGAGCTTCAACACAGGAGACAATATCACTGTTAATTATATTCAGACCAGTACCCAAGAGGGATTAAAAATAGTGAGGGCTCACAACATCATAGC